>JBAMJV010008475.1:97500-106202 GCA_037951105.1 Echinarachnius parma
TATCTATCTAATCACTATTTCAACAAAAGAGCACATGCACAATATTTTATTCAAAATGGTTGAAACCGATGAGTGTTTAGAGAGCGCCCTCTTACGTTTTAACGGCTCTTTTTGAATGATAACATGATCTTTACTACGTCATTTGTAATTTTGTGTTCCTTTCTAGTTATAACTATTAGTTTGTAATGTAATGATGCAGGTTTTGGTTACTAAAATTCAGTTTCACCAAAACTGTACTCTCCTTACCAGAACTCAACTATCCCTTTAAAAGACTACATTTATAATTATTATTTCATTGCGAATTTAAATGTTGGTGTTTCCGCTCATTACTTATTCATAGAGCTCCAGGCATGCATATATGTTTTTAACTGCATACAGTTGTTTTGCTCGAGCAAAATTCGTGCATGTATGCGTGTGCTCAATCACGCAACTACACCAAAGTGATTAAGCGCCCCCATCGCTAGAACGATGTTTATATATTTTTCAGCAATCGTTAGTATTTAGTTCGCAGTAGTGTTGGAGGTTGTTTTTTTGCTTAAATAGCAGACTAGTGTCAATTTGAGTTAACAGAAAAAAAAATCAAGAAGGGGACAGACAAGACAAGAATAATATTCAAGAATAATATCGATATGAAGAAAAAAGCAACATAAAGTATACAATACATTATATCAAAGAATATCGTGTTTGCAGTATTTGAAACATTATTGGGCTAAAGGTTTTCTTACACATATTTACACTTTTTCTTTGAAGATGCATTGCACAACAAAAAATGGGGATTATACGAATAGAATCGGGTAATACCCAGACGTACATAATATATTATTGTATTCATATTACAGTTACTTACGATGCCAGAGTATTTTGTTTCTGCCACTACACTCGTCATAGTAAATTATTATATCGTACACAGTCATGTAATACCGCGGTCACACACCACCGTAAGGCATATATAAGCATGGAAAGCGCAACGTAACGCACATTTAGCAATAGTTATTACATTACAGCGCAGTAAAAATATCCAGTAAAGCCGTATAGCTGTCTGCACCATATTGTGAACATTTTAAAATGCCCAGTAAGTGACGGTCACGTAAACCCAATATCCACTGCCACATATAGCCTTTAACATGCTGTAACTGGCACGCAATAGCCACGTTCACGGTATTTTACAACACTGACATTAGGGGGGGGGGTTTGACCCGATGGCGATGCGGAGCATCGTCCACGAGCCGCGAAGCGGCGATTTTTTTTTTTGCTATTTTGAACCCCCGTAAGTGATTTTGTTCACCCTTTTTTCACTTTTGTCCATGAGCCGCGAAGCGGCGAATTCTTTTGCTATTTTGAACCCCCGTAAGTGATTTTTTTTGCTTCACTTTTGTTTCACTTTCGAATTTTTTTAGCTATTTTGAACCCCCGTAAGTGATTTTTTTTCACTCTTTTCACTAATACATTTTCACTTGGCAAGGGGGGGGGGGGTTTAACCCCCTAACCCCCCCCCCCCCCCCGTAGATCCGCGCCTGTTAAAGGGATTAAGTAACATTGTCCAAATCCTCAAAACTTACTTGGAACTCTAGTGGTTCTCTCATATACCTTGTCAAAGCACGGGACACGGGGCACGGGGCACGGGTTTGGTTTTTCAAATTTCCATTTCGTTCAAAAGATATTTACGATTGAAGTGTGCAGATGTTTAACTGTCTACGGGATAATTTAAGCCGTGTGCAAAGTAAGTGCAATGAGGAATAGTGAATATCTCTTTACATTTTTGCTCATTTCTCGGCAAAAACCACATCCAATTAACGTGCAATTTTCACACATTACCTTGTGGACCTATCTGATCACACCAAACACATCTAATTAATCACTCATCACTTTTTGCACTAATCAACAAAGTTACTAGATCCCTTTAACCAAGAATATTGCATACATAATTATACCCGGAGAGACAAAGAGAATCATTATCCTCGGCGACAATAATATAGATGGTAATGGTTTGCGCTTTTTCAGGTGCAAAGTTGTGCCTTTTTTTTTTTAAGCGAATTTTTTCTTCTTCTGATTGCTGAAACAAAATTTGCACTGAAAACAAATGTAGTAGCAAAAATGGTTGCACCTCCTTTTATGAGTACCTTTTTGTTTTTGCACCTTGACAAAAAGGCACATTGAGGTAGATTTAGTATTGAGGTGATTTATTTTTTGAAACGCTGGCAGCTCGTTCAAAGGTGGAATTGTGAACCTTTAGGTAGGGTGTAAAGTTGCATCCTAATGGTTCAGAGTTGCACCTTTAGGTTGCAAAGTTGCGCCCAAAAGATGCAACGATGCACCTTTATAGGGACATTCCCTCTTTTGCAAGCCAAATTTTAAAAGTTGCGAGGTTATTGTCTTATATGAAAGAAAATGTCATTTAATAGCATGCCTGAAAAAAATAGGGCTTGAAATCTCTTTTTCGTGGAGTTATAGACCTAAAACTAATAAACCGTCGTCCAATTTTAATTGTGCATTATATGTATATTCACCCAGTGAGGAAGTTCGTACACGGATTCCACGAAGTACCTCAACGCTATGCGTGACCCCTCCGTGACCCGCGCACAAATAAGAATAGCATGACCGCACACTAGGCAAAATTACCAAACCTCGCTCAAACTGACCACATGTAATTACATATTCTTCATTTTCGAGATTTTTTTCCGTGACATACCTTTACAAATGTCGGCTTCACAATACCTTTACAAGAATAAGTACAATATAGTTGTAATATTATGCTAAATCAGTTAAACTCTTTTATTGACCGATATATAGTCTGATAGAGGGCCGCATTCGTTTGTCATTCGTAGAATCCAAATTATAGGGCTGTTCGATCTGATTTTATGTGTGTGTGTTTCATTCATCCCCATCCTTCAACTGGAAACTGTTCAGACGTTTTGTAAAAGAGGGACTGTCCCTTTAACCTGAAGGTGCAATTATTTAGTTAATATAAAATAATGTTCAAAGATGCGTCTCGAAAATAAAGCTACTAATGTGGCCAACAAATTCAACATTTACAATATACATTTACAATGAGTAGGACTATTATTATTATTCGTTTGTGTCTGAACACTTTTAAGATTCCATATTAAAATATTAGTACACTATTTTGGACTGAACGACCTTGCCTCTTGTTGAAGTCAGAGAAATCGTACAAATTATGCATGCATAGAGGGTATTAAATAATGAGTTTCGTGTCTTTGTAAATAATTTAGTTTCGAAAGACACGGAACTAATTATTTAATATCCTCTATGCATGCATAATTTTTACGATTTCCCCAATTCGAGGAAATTTCGAATTGTTTTGTGGTGTGGACAAACAATTTTGAAAATAATCGTGATGAGGATCGCGATGCAAATCACGATTAGTTTTGCGATTTTTCAGAAATCATCGTGATTATTTGGATTTATCGTGATTATTTGGCACGCGCTGCATGTGTGAACGGTCGACAGACAAATAATTTCGAAATTCTGATCGCGATGCAAATCGCGCTAAATAAGCCAGTGAGAACGGGCCTATTATGACGTCGCAATGACTTGTTAACATAATATCACTTCGAAAATGCACATTTGCTAATCGAGCTCATATATGATTAAAGTGTAATGTGTTACTTTCATACATAAACTAAGTCATGTAACATATAACATATGTTGACTTTGTTGTCGGGAACATCAAGGAATGTTCCCTCGGTATTTGAAATGTTATTTCATGCAGAAAAAAAGTTCCCTCGACTACGTCTCGGGACTTATAATCGTCCTAAATAGCATTGCAAATCCCTCGGAGAGAAACATTCCGTGATGTTCCCTCCACCACCATCTGTATAATACAAACAAAAATGTAGCTGAGGTTTTATCGTTTCATTGCAACCTTCTCCCAGTTACGTAATCTGTTAATGTTAATTTGTCTTGCCTTATTATCGGTAATGTTTATGTCGTTAATTCATGTGTACATTTTGCTCCTATATTCTGGAAATAACGGAGATAAACGGGGGAATCCGGCAAGACTTAGGTTCCCATGAAGTGTTTTTTTTTATAACTAGGATATGTAATTCGGTCTTGTCTTGACTCAGCTTTAAGGTATATCATTGTTTATGAAAATGTCTATCATTATCATATGTTTATTGTGTATTACACAACATTGCTTTTCTTCAAAAAATTGTATTCAAGACATCAGCAATAAATTGTGCTATATGAAAGCAAAAAAACAATAGCATTGAATTGTCTTAATATCAGTTGTGTATCATATTTTGTAAGAGAAAAGCTCATGAAAGTTCATATTATGTGTAATTATCGGTCGTAACTACAATGTTTTTAGTATTTTTTATTTGCAATTCTGTTTTAAAGATGCGCAAGACTCGACAGAAAAGAGTCGCGACTGCTGTGGTGGAGGTTGGAGGTTGGAGGTTGGTTGTGGGAGGGGATGGGGATGGGGCGGCAAGATATATTGACAAGACAGCGCAGAGCTACAAAATCGAGCAGCTATATAGCGCCAACACTCGTCGAGTTACAAATGACTTAATGGAAGCTAAAGTTTATATCATGACAAAGGATGGACAACTCCATGCCAACACTGACACCAACGACAAAAATGAGAACGAAAGCAAAGGAACGCAATTCGGTGGATTCACAATACAGTGCGCCACCTATCGGTTGCAGCGGACAGGCCGAAATCCGCAATGTCTCATGGGAAATGGTCGACATCGAAATATAAGGCCGTATACAGCTCATTGGTGCTAGGCTGTAATATAATAATAATAATAGACATTTATATAGCGCAAATTGCAAAGAGCCTCTAAGCGCTTAAATAATTATTTAATTATTATTACCCATGGTCAACAGGTACATTTCAAACCCACACAATGATATCGCATACTTTCTCAACTCCCCAGGGAGCAGGGGCAGGGTTCGAACTCGGGATCTCATGATCGGAAAGCGCGCGCTCTACCAATCTTGCCACAACATGCACATCCACATGTACTGTGATGTCGACCCCGTTTGGAAATTGGCCTGTCCGCTGCAACCGATAGGTGGCGCACTGTATTGTGAATCCACCGAATTGTTTCACTTTGTTAATAAAATGAAATTCTTGCATGAATGTATTTATGAAATTATGTTTTGCTTCATAACAATGGTGGAGTATTAAAACGTATTAGCATACTTCTATTATGTTAGAAAGAACGCAAACTATGCGATAGTGATTGTTTCCAAAGAGTCTTAAACAAAAATAGCATAACAGTCTCGTATCACTTTAACAGTGATGGGGGTGATCTTTCACTGTTCAAATAATACCATATTACGGTGTTTTTTTTCTTCACATGAATGAGTTATCTATTTAGCAGAGTAATGTAAATGGAATGAACTTATGAAGAGTCATACATCTTGAAGAATAATAACAAAAACAACAAAGACAGTACAATCCTTATTGGTAAGTTACACAACTGCCATTAATTACACGATTCAAGTGATCTATAGTGGACCAAACTCACTTGCAGCTCTAGTTTTTCTTACAATCCTGGTTGTTTTCATACGTTCTCTTTGTTATTGAAAAAAACAAACTTATAATTTAATTTTTGTTAAAGTCTTGGTGACTGATCTTTTGTCTATTAACATTTGTGGCAATGAGTTTGAAAAAGGACAATGTGCATACATTTCGCTGTAACATTCAAGGGTTACACTGGCACGTAACTCAGTGGACAACACAACATGTTTACGTAATTATGCATATTTCGACTACATATTCCTTATTCAACTCCTTGTGACGCGTTGACCATTTTTAGGCGTCGAAATGCATGGGATTATTTATTTGGGGTGGTTAGACCATGAGCCTCTTTAGGCTCTTTAGGCTTACGATCGATGACCGCCGCCGCGAATGAACATTAAAAACCATGGCGCGTAAGAAAAATAATGTTCACTCCACAGAATAATGTATTCGCCTTGGCTCACGGAAATTTTTTAATTTTGGGGGGTAAAAATCACAAATTTCCGCATTCTTAGTGTTTTTTGTTTATGTTTGCATGTTTTATCATATAAATAATGAAGATCTGAATGCGTCTTGGGATCATCGAACTTAAATGGAATATGCTGTTAAAAATAAACGAATGAATTATGGTTTTGGACACATACAAAACCAGCCTCAAGTATATGCCATGTCATAAGTTCGTATATTTTATTTAATTGCTGGAAAAAGTGAAAAGAATTGAAGTTTTTGGCCCGAATTCTCATCAGTGGCACAACTTTATCATGTTTAGTCTGGGGAAAAAAAACATCACTTACCAGACCCTCTATAAAGCTGTTCCACACCGCCCTGTGGATTTTCACTATTTCATTGATAGCTGTAATGTGCCACTGGATATATTTTACAATTTTTTTCTCATCATTATATTCCCCCAAATCCCTCTAGTTTTGCTTAGGCATCAGGACAAAGTGTCGTTTTAGTCTTTGTATAACCGGTCACCAGCGATATAATATCCTTGATGATCCAGGACACAATATTAGTGGCAACCGGTTACACTATGACTGGAATGTCAAGAGACAATTTGTCTGGGTGCCTTTGCAGAGGTGTATGCATTGATATTGCGGACAAAGGGCTAGGTAGTCAAATTTCACATGCTTTTAATAAACAATCACTGGCAATGTTCTGTCTTTTCAGTCTGGACTAAAGTTGTGTCACAGGTTCAACATTTTCAAAACTCTCGCTCCGCCTCGTACGATTATGGTTATGACATTAATTTCCCTCTCTTATAAAACGGAATCTTATAGAACAACTATTTTGTACAATACACAACGTGCCTCTATACTATCTCTGTTCAAGGATAAGAAATCTTACAAAATTGTTTTTTTTTTTCTGACCATGGCATGGCAGTTGTCATGATTAGATATAGGGGATTTGCCTCACATGTATACCCTGATGATATATTTCTTTTCTCAGGTTATGTCATATATGCCCCGAAAGAGGTACAATCAATAATGTAAGTTACAATTGATTGTAATCATGTGTTCTAATTCTGCAAATCTTTTTGGTTTAAACGCGCACATTTTCTGTCAATCGATCGTAACTCCTTCTACAACGGGACCCTGCGGGAACAGAAGACGTGCTATGATGAATTCGGTCCGATTTCGTATCAGTGGCACAACGTTAGTTCGGGCTTAAAACACAACAATGACCAGTAACCGTTAAACCGCTTCGCACCTGTGGAATTTCAGTAGCCCATTGATGGTTGGCGTGTGCCACCGGAGATATTCTAATTTGTTCCTTTTCATTATCCAATCAATCCCTCTAAATCTGCTCAGGCATTATGACAAATAGTGCAAACTTGGCATATTTCTTATAATCATGCAAGTAACTAGTATCGACAAAAAGACAAAGACAGATGACCAATTTGATGGGGGTTTTTTTGTATGAAAATTTGAAAGATTGTTCATATTATAAAGAGTTCGTACCCGAAAGTGACATAGGACCAATTAAATATACTCTGTGTACAGGTGTATGCACATTTATATGATTTTTCACATAATAATACAAAGAGTTCGTATATAAAAATACATAACACAAATTTAATATTCTTTCTGTTTGCAAATTTGTAAGAACTCTCATAAAAATCTAAAAATGTTGTTTGGAAAAAAGACAAATCCGTTGGAGATAATTACGAATAAAACTAATACAAGAAATAAAACAAGTAGTACACATATATGTGTTACTAATTTAATATCATTATAATGCAATGAAAAATTAATTATTTGAAGAAAAAAAACAACATTATATTATATTATGATATTTGTTTATTTGCTTGTTTGTTCTATTTCCACTTGTTCACATCAATACAAAGAAACATCATACAAATATATATTTATAAGTAACATGAGTGTTTGACAAAATGTTTCTAATTGAAATACAAGCAAAACAAATATAATGATTGGTGCCAATACATTTTGAAAACATTATCAGAATAGTACAAAATAAGAAATAAATGGGGGGGGGGGGGGGGGGGAAGGAGGAATTGATATCTTATGTGCGTTTAGCAAGTTGTTTACACAAGAAAAAGTAGGAGACCACATGTCGTAAGCGTAAAAGCTTGATGATGACTGTGACCTCGGCCGAGTTAGCAAGTGAAAGAACATCCTATGTAAAGCCCTCTGCAGACAGAGCCGACTCGACCCGATCTGACTGGTTTCAATCAGGCTAGAGGTGGGCCCGGTCGGTCGGATCCGTTTCATCGCGTTGAATCGGCCCCAACTGGCATCCGACTGTCTCTCGACTGGCAAATGTGTGTCGCGAGGCACTGAAAACTGAGCAGGTCCGAATGAAAACCAGTCGAGTGTTATATTCAATGTTAAATATGATTAAGTGGAGTGATTATAAGTGAGCATGGCTGAATTAATTTGGAGGGAAAATAAAAAAACATATTTTGTTTAGTGACATGTTTCGTGTTGAGAAGTGCATTTGTGCATAGTGCGAAACTTTTGCTTAGTGCAAACAATAACAGACTAAATGTTGCTTGTAAGTATCGGTTTCCACGGTGGTGTAAACAGACTAATACCGTGTAAATATTGATTGTGTGGTGGTTTTAGTTACAGGTGACAATGTTAAATGTATGCAGGGCCCATTCCTGTTGACAAACGAGGACATACAAATTCAAGACACAACACATCAGATTATTGACAATTTCTATGTAGGATCTAGCAAATTA
>JBAMJV010008476.1:0-23625 GCA_037951105.1 Echinarachnius parma
CCATCTTCGATATGGAGGCCGAATCCTCAAGCCAGTTCTGATATCTGGCCCAATGTTGGCTTCCTAACCGCCGGGCACGAGTAAAAACCTGTTATCACAAGAACCGGATTATAACTATTAATTGATTTATTCATTAATTAATCAATTGAATGATTGATGCATTGATTGGTTGATGAATTGATTGATACAATGATGTTATTATTGATTAATTGATTGATTCATTGATTGATTGTACGACTGATTGATTGATAAACTTATTGATTGATTGATATATTGATTGATTGATTTATTGAACTTACTTGATTGATTGATTGACAGATTGGCTTAATAATTGATTGAATGATCGATTAAGTGACTCATTCAGTGTTTGATTAATTAGTTGGTTAGTTTGCTAATCGATTGGCTTTTGATTGATTGTTGATTGATTGATTAGTCGGTTGGTCGATTGGTTAGTAAGTTAGTTAATTAGTAAGTAAGTTCCACATTTCAACCATCAATTCAATAGGGACGATGGTATTGACATCCCGGAATCATGGGTGCGTTCTAACTCGTAGCTGCTCCTTTCGCATTTATGGGTATCGGCCCAAAGAACCAGCCAATCACAAACGCATTACATCCCGCAAGGAACTACAGTTACTACACCGCACCCTCCACCAACCCAGGACCTACCTATCCACGAAGACCTAGGAAACCTACCCAAAATGCGCCTCAAATCACGGACACCCTTTTGGACTTCTGCAAAGTCTCTAGAAGGAGTTTGACCTGAAAGGAGAATGGCGCAAAACCTGGGCAGAGTCCGACTTCCCTAACCATCCCAGCTAGCCACCTGACGTTGGGCCGATGTCGGAATTTGGGTTGCCGGATGTCGGCTTATCGCCGTTGGCTCGAGGTTAAAATGTCCGCCAGCCCAACATCGTCACGACGTCATTTTTGTGATATATTGGCATAACATCATTTTCCGACAATGGCCCAACATCATCTCATGACATGATGTTGGGCCATTGTCGGAAAATGACCTTATGCCAATATATCACAAAAATGACGTCGTGACGATGTTGGGCTGGCGGACATTTTAACCTCGAGCCAACGGCGATATGCCGACATCCGGCACCCAAAATTCCGACATCGGCCCAACGTCAGGTGGCTAGCTGGGATGACCTTGTACAGGACCCTACGTCAGAGCCAGCAGGGTTCAAGCTTATAAATAACCTTGTAGTGTTGTTTGAAAATGATTATAGTGATGAAATGATGGAATGGTCGAATGATTCGACAAATTGTTGCAGATAGGGTGAGGCACCTGACTGATGTCGACAGCACTACAGTACAAGCATGTAAAACACTACCTAAATCATCATGGCACATTATGTAACGTAATGTTCATTTGAATTTGAAGAGCTCATTTGCAAAAGGGGTTAGATCCATTTTTCATCAAATTTTATTTTGTTGTCTTAATGTATTGATTTTTAGTAGCTCTATACGATGATACCAAAGAAAAGTTGAAATTCCCATCAAAAAGTGTAAAAAAATGGCTAAGAAATGTTTTTCTTTTTCAAAAGGGGCTAGATCCATTTCAGTTTGTTTGCAAAAGGGGTTAGATCCAATTTAGACCATTCCGAGAAAATCAATTTTTTTTTTATTTCTCCCATATTGCAATATGTTTATGCAAAACAAATTTGTCCTGATATACTACCCTACCATGTGAATGTAAAACTGAGTATGAAAAAGTCAGCCTGTCTTCATATTTTTAAAATAATGTTCCCAAAAATTGAACTTGTGGATCTAGCCCCTTTTGCAAACAAAGTGGATCTAACCCCTTTTGCAAACAAAATATTGTACAGTTGAGCAATGTCGGTGACATGTGAGTTGTAATTTTTGTTTGCTTTTGATGGGTTAAATTTAATCAGAATGAAAAGAAAAAACTTCTTTTATGAGCCAACTCACATACATGTTCATAGTGGGTGACTAGGGCTGCCCCACCTCCCTTAAATCCTGCCCACCTCCCTCCCCCTACCCCCCTCCCCGAAATAATGAGCGGTTGTGTAGTTGGATTTTTTCCCCCAGTGTAAGAATCTATAAATCTAATTTTCAATTTGGTTTGTGTCCCAGTGTGTTTGCATGTTGAAGAGGCGGGGGAGGGGGAGGGCTGGTGATGCCCCCCCCCCCCCTCCCACACACCATAGATTGATAAAGATTAGTTATGTGAATTTTTGTTTGCAAAAAGGGCTAGATCCACAAAGTTCAATTTTTTGAAAAATTATTTTAAAAATATGAAGACAGGCTGATTTTGTTCATACTCAGTTTTACATTCACATGGTAGGGTAGTATATCAGGAAAAATTTGTTTTGCATAAACATATTGCAATATGGGAGAAATACAAAAACTTAATTTTCTCGGAATGGTCTAAAGTGGATCTAACCCCTTTTGCAAACAAGCTCTTCATTAATTTTGTAGAATTTGGTTAATAAAAATATCATATTCATTATATAAAACATTGTACTATAGAATAATAATGAGCATTATGTTTACAAAGACATAGGTATGTAAACGGTAGAGCCTCCGTCGGTTCCTTTATATCTTTATCAATCAGAAATAATTGAATTTGTCGTCAACTTTCCTGCCAGACGTAACCTAAAAAGGTTAAAATCACAGTTGATAGACAATAACTATTATATTATATATATTCACTAGACTGATGATAAAAATAGTTTTCTAATACGTAATATATAAATATCATACGCGACATTGCAAATGATACATTGTAAATTTAGACATAGGATATAAATAATGCATTATTCAAATACCTCTTCATTATGTTTTTGTTGATAATTTCAGGTTAATGAATATAATACCCACGTAATATCTCGCAATGTTCACTGGGGAAATATTATTAAATACCAAATGTATGAAGTTTAGCATTGGCTTTATATGTATCCTTTGCATCATCAGAGCTAGAGGCCGTGCCCTCTGAATCCATTTTCTAAGCCATACGGATAGTTGAATCAGCACAAGAGTTTTGAACTAGAGTGGTTATTATGTAACGATTGTCTAGACGCGCACTGATCAGTCCAGAATGAAGACGGCTGGATGAGGATGAATAAAATATTAATTGGTATCCAGCTAGCTTTAAGACAAGGCTAAAATGGCGACGATGTAGAATATGACGTGTGTATGCAACATGTAATGCATACTATGCAATATCGTGTGAGTAATATTATATCGCCTTTCACATACGCATTCGAAGCCAAAATAACAGTATAATATGTGTATGTGATGTTGCATGAAACGAACGTTGTGCTCATGCGCTGCATTATGCACATATATGTGTTTCTGCAGTGACCTGGTTAAGTGGGCGTTGTCGGTTGTTATGTTGTCTTGCGTGTAAATGTTATTGTAATATATTAGCGCATATCAAACGAGTCATCGATCTTAAAGGGATAGTTGAGTTTTCGTATAGAGAGCGCTGCAAGAAAGTTTGTTTGAGGTAATGAAAAACTGAGTGTCAAATTTGAAAGAGTATACAATTTTAATGACAGAATAAACTTTATTTGATCAAAATTAGTTCAAAGACGGCTGAAATATCCAAAATTATAACCATTTTTGTATTATTATGGGACCCTACAATATTGGAATAATTTTGAACCAGCCGTTAAAAAAAAATACTTACACTACAAATGTACAAAAGATGACTTTAAATAGTTGTTGATGATCTTTCTATTCCAGAACATCACATGCACAATTATGTATCAAAAATAATTAAAACCAATGATTTCTTAGAGAGCGCTCTCTTGAGTCTTAACAGCTCTTTTTGAATGAGAGCAGGCTTTTTATTCAGTCGTTTGTAATGGTGTATACCTTTCGAGAATGATTGAGTTATATAATCTAGTTTTTAATGTAATGATGCCGGTTTTGGTTACTAAAATTCAGTTTGACCAAAACTGTACTCTCTATATCAAAACTCAACTATCCCTTTAAAGGGACCTAGTAACATTGTCCAAAGCCTCACAATTCTATTGGTATTCTAGCGGTTTTGTCATACCTTGTTGCATTCGTATTAACAATAACAGCATAGGACATGTTTCGGTTTATAAAATTTATCTTTCGTTAAAAAGATATTTGCGATTGAAGTGTTCATATCTTACCACTGGACTATCACAACCGTGTACAAAGTGAGTGCAATGAGTTAGTGAATATCACTTTGCATTATTTGCTCATTACTCAGCCATATAACGCAGGGGCGTCGATCCGTTTTTGCGATTGGGGGGGCGAAATTTGAAAAAAAATTCCAGAGTGACCACTGAGAGAGCTAAAAGCCCCACATTGGCATGCCCGGATTTTTTATTATGCGCTCATTGAAAGTGTCTTGATGGCTCGAAGACCTGACTTTGGGGGGCACCCACATTTGGGTACAATAATGGGGGTCCAGGGGGCGGAGCCCCCGGAAGCTTTTAGATTTCAGACATGTGCAACTCCTATCATGGGTGTTAAAATTGTATAAAATAGTGAACCTACTCGTAACGTATTTCTAAAGGGCATAGCGAGGAAAAGATTGAGCCTTGCATGAGATAGATCCACGTGATCCTGTATACTATTATAGAGCCATCGATATAGTCTAGGCCTCTAGGGCATTGAGCTCCCATGAAACTAAGCAAGGACATCAACAACTTCTCCAAAGTGGAGGGGAGACATTGCGAGGAAGCGAAGCGACCGAGCGGGGGAGGGTGTGGGAGGGGGTGTCCCCCTCCCACAGTAGGGAGCTTTTGTATTTTTGGGCGTGAAATTGTGCGATTTGGTGCACACCTGAGACAGAAATTTCACGTAATATGAAGTACATAAGTATGGAACCAAACATTTATAAGGACAAAGGGAGGGGGACAATCTCCTCCACTTTCAAATGTGGGGGGACATGATATTCCAATTTGATTTGCGTTCAGCGCATATGGACCGAATTGACTGAGAGATATATTTCAGATTATTTTATTTTCTGTGACGGTGTGCAATAGATGAGGGTTTAATAAACTTCGTATGAGGTGTGCGTTTGAGAGATTACACATGACTGCCAAACACATTTCGAAAGGTGAGTTCCCGCAACCCAGATGAAACTTGCAATATGAGAAACTGTATGCGCGCGAAGCGCGCGGCAAAAAAAAAAGAGATTTACAGTCCTTTTCAAACAAAAAACGGCTATTTTGAAGATTAATTATTGATAAATGTGTCTTTCCCCTCTTTGGCATTATATCATTCGATTTTTTCTTCCTCATTTTCGGAATTATTGGGGGGGGGGGGGGGGCGAAATGATATGTTCGCCCCCCCCCCCCAATATTTTCATTGGGGGGGGAGGGGGGGGGGGGCGACCGCCCCCCCTGCCCCCCCCCCCCCAGGATCGACGCCCCTGATATAACGTTGATATGCCGTTGAGATGATATTTTGGGGGAGCTGAGTTGATGGACGTGACGTGACTGAACTACGGTTCGATCCGGTTATCCGGCCTCGCCGCGCGGGCCTAATTGATTATGATATGGTAGCCTATTAGAGGTATAGTAGTAGTAGCTAGCTGCGCAGCTACCTCATCTCAGCGATTAAAGCAGGGTGATTTTCAGACGCGTCAACGCGACGTCGCATCCGACCCGTCGCATATGATCCGATCCGGCGATCCGTCTAATCATCCACCGCGGTTCATCATTTTCTGCACATTATTGAAAATTACATTTAGGGTGTATCTATAGATACATCCTTTACCTAAAATATATCGCAAATTTCCGAGTATTTTTTTTTTGCCAAAAGATGTATTTCAACATACACCCTTTTGCCAAATAAAATTTGAACTGTTACTTGCCGTTTTTGTACGGCAGAAGGGTGTATCTCGAGATACGCCTTCTGCCTTCTGCCTTCTGTCTGACTGAGCCGGCGCGAAGTAGATTTCCACGGACATGGGCGTATTTATAGAAACACCCTTTTGCCGAACAAAATACGACGATAGTTATGCAATCGGGTACAGAGGGCCCCTGATATCTCAAAAACTAAAATTTGAGTTCCTCTAAAGTTTGGCCCAATGAACATTATTACATCCAAAACCCCAAATATGCAAATAAAAAAATTGCCTATTTTAAAATTACGCCTCTATGCCAAACAACGTCTGCACACATACCATTTAAAGGGATATTTGAGTTTAGGTATATAGGGCGCTACACAAAATAATTGTTGTGAGATAATGACAAAGTGAGTGTCACATTCGAAAGAGCATACAATATTAATGGTAGAATAAACTTTTTTTTAATCAAAATCGGTTCAGAAATGGCTGAAATATCCATAAACATAACAATTTCTAATACATGTGGGGCCCCAAATATATTCGATACTTTTCAACCAGCCGTTACAAAATCTAAAGAATGCTTCCTCTTTTCAAAATTCTACAAAAAAGGTTTTTAAATAGTAGTCGATTATCTCTCTATCTAATCACTTTTTGAACAAAATATTACATGCACAATATTTTATTTAAAATGATTGAAACCGATGAGTGTTCATGGAGCGTCCTTTTGATTTTCAACGGCTCTTATTGCATGATAACAGGCAATCATTTAGTCATTTGTAATGTTGTATTCCTTTTTAGCATTGTAGAGTTATAACTATTAATTTGTAATGTAATTGTGCGGGTGTTGGTTACTAAAATTCAGTTTGACGAAAACTGTACTCTCTTTACCATAACTCAACTATCCCTCTAAAATAAACAAATGTTCCATTTGAGATTCTACATATTGAACCATAAACTAAATACACCAAGACTACATGATGGAACACTACATAACCATATATTCTACTAGGGGAGAATGAAATAACATTCTCTAACTAACAAAGATAACAACTAATTCTTAGAGAATATTTCTGCTGCTTCCAAAATTTGTACACTCACACCAAAACACACAAAGTATAGCATTATGCTCAAATATATTTTTTAAGAGACTTTATTGCCTGAATTAATCTTATTTACAACATTCAATAACAAATTACGCAAATGTGAGTCCAGCTTTGAACTTGTGTAAAGTTAAGACGAATATTTTATCTTAACTAGACATTGTAAAATTGTTCCAGTAATTGGAACATTATACATTTCTACACACATGCAATAATTGTGTACAGAAAACATCGAGGTCGCCTTTTCCGTATGGAATGATTACTAACAGACTAATGATTATACAAAATTGTTCACATGGTGAAAATTGCTTTATTTTCAAGTTTATTACAAATTACTAGACTGTGCATGTGGTTTCCAAAAAGAAACATGGAGTTAGCATCGTGGACAGTGGTATCAATATGTTTTCATCCCATGTATATTGCACATCCATAATCTAAGTTTTAGATCATGAGATGTCTTTAAAAAGCTGCAAGTCCAAGTTGTGTTATATTTGTTTTGGATTCGAAGTGTCTTGTGTCCATAACGATAACAAAAAGTAAGACGCACGTCATGTGGCAGTTAATTACAGGAAAATGGACCTTGTTCAATGGGCATACAAACAATATCATAATCACAATATTCATGAACCTAATATAACAAAATTGTAATATGTTTACTATGAAATACTTAACACTCCACATAAAACGCCCCACATAAAACAAAATGAAATGTACGCTCGTATTATCAACCATGTGAAAGAGTATAATTTGACTAATATGGTATTATACAAATTTTGCCAGGAAACCGCCTACTAATTTATATATTTGCAAAATAAAAAAATTGATTTACTGTAAACCGTACCGCTAACGCGGAATCGCGCATACGCTACGTGGGGGAGGGGGGGGGGGGGGGTATGGGGGGGGGGGGGGGGTAATAGGGCAAAAGATCCCATTCTCAGTAACAATTTGCGCGTACCTCTGTAGGTATGGGTACATTTTAAAATAATTGTCAGCTGACACAAGTATCCAACTATTGATTTTGCGTAATGTTTAATTCCATAAAATGATAAAACCTAAATCTATATTTTCACTTCCATGATAACATTTCAGCAGAAAAACCGATTATTTATTGCTTGCAAATATTTATTTTCAGTGGTCATGTAAACATTAGCTTATTGAATCAAATACATTCAATCTGTCCTTGGTGTCAGGAGCTAGCTCATCGCTGTGCAAACATCGAATGTTTATTATTGAAGTGGACCTTGGATTTCGTGAAAATAATTAATGCGATAATTGTGAAATGGCCAACCTTGCTATCTATCATCATTATCACCATAAACACAGTTTCAAAGGTGCGAGGGGTGGTTCTTGGTGGGCATAAGTTCAAAAAGAGTTAAATCCACTTCATCAACCCCTTGACAGAAAGGGTTTCTTTGTCAGACTGTGTACACATGCCTTGGCTATGGCTATACGAAAAAAGAACGTTTTTCATTTATATGAATGTTTTAATCAATGGTAAGCTATAAAGCGCAATATTGCCGTAATATCATAAAGTGACCGATTAACTTCCTACGATTTTTCCAAAAGTAATATTTTAGACTTCGATCCTATACCAATATCAGTATAACATTCTTCGGAACGACGTTTGAAAGTTTCATCGAACAAACACTGTTAACCTGATGACAAAATAAAAAAAGGGATTAAATCCTACTGTCCATTGATTCTGACTACAAACAGAAAAGCGTTCGGGAACGCTTTCCAATTCAATCATAAATGTTATCATAATTACGCTGACATTTGAAAACCATTACACCCTTTTAACAATTCAGCTACCATAAGCCAAACAGGAATAATTACGCTGACATTTGAAACCCATTACACCCTTTTAATTATTCAGCTATCATAAGCCAAACAGGAATGTACAAGGCAAATTATAAAAGCTCCGTGTGATTTTGGTTGAAATTGACAACGTGAATTTTGTATTGAAAGTTGATTTTGTGCTTTTAGAATTAAGTTCACCAGATAGATAGAAGAGCTCAGGTAGAACATCATACGGTTGATGCTAGATAATTGTACATGTGGAACAATGACAAAAATCACAAGTCTAATGACATGTAGATTAATTTGAGAATTTCTAACTTTATTTGTGAAATATCTTCTGAATACACAAAACAAGTAATACCTTTTGAATATTGCCATACGCACAATATACAAAATATAGCAATATACTCGTAATGTTGACACTAATATATATAAAATACTTTTATCAACATAAACGTATTATGTAGTCCACAGAGAATAGTAAAATATAATGCTTCCGAAAATTGCAAGCTCACGACAGTAAGGAAACATTCTACCCAATACAAATTAAGCACAATATGTGTTTATTAATTTAAATATTTCATAAACATGAATTCACATTTATGTACAGGACTGGTCCAGCTGTGTTACAAAACGAATGTACAAGAATACATAATATTGAAACATGTACACATCGTCGTAGTAAAATGAGCATACAAATACCAGCAAAGGTATGATATTTTGTTGTTTCAAGTATATAAACGTCAAAGCGGGTTTCTTTATATGATATAATGATTTCACCTCTCTTTTAATGTGTCCAGTAAGAACAATATAGATGCTATGTTGTTTTCATCACACGATTTTCAACCATAAAATATTCTTTGAAAAAAAAGGATGAATAAAGATCCTTGCATAACATGTTGTTATGTTGCTTAATGGGATAGTAATTTTATGGGGAAAACTGAATTTTAGTAACCAAAACCTGCACCATAAAATTGCAAACTATGCAAACTAATACGTAAAACTAAAACTCCACTATGCTCGATAAGTATACAAATTACAAACAACTAGTAAAAAGCCAGTCATAATTCAAACAGAGCCTTTAAAACACAAGAGGGCGCTCAAACGCATTAGTTTCAACCACATTTTATAACAAATTGTACATGATATGTTTTGTTAAAAAATTGATTAAAATAGAGAGATCATCAACAACTATTTAAAAACCTCTTCTGTAGATTTGTTTAGTAGTGTAAGCATTTTTGTATTTTTCAACGGCTGGTTCAAAACTATCGAATTATTGTGGGGCCCACAATAATTACACATAGCTACATCAATGGACATTTCAGCCGTCTGTGAACCGATTTTGATCAAACAAAGTTGATTATGTCATTACAAAGATGTGCTCTTCCATATTTTACACTCGTTTTTTTTTTATTTCTCACAACATTATTTCTTGAAGCGCCCTCTATACCAAAACTGAACTACCCCTTTAAATGGTTGTCAAAAATGAACAGGAATTGAACATTAACGCAATGACCCAGAGAAAACTATCTCAAACTTATTTTGTTGTTATTTCATATTTCATTTATTTCCTCTGACTTCTTGTGCTTTATTCGTATGCCCACGATTTGCAAATTAACACGTTAGGAATGGGACTCCTTTGTTGTGTCATTGAACAAATTACCCGAATTAATAAGAGGATGGGAGCAAGAAATAATTATAGTATCTTCTGTATAATATTCCATATTCTGTATAATATCTTACAACAGTGTTTATTTTTGGGGTTTTGTGTTTTTTTAATTTTGTATATATATTTGTTTTATCTATTTTTGTTTGTTTGGGGGGGGGGGGGGGGTGTAGAGGAAATGCAAAATAGTAAGCGCGAGGGAGTGGGCAAACGTTATACTTTCCTTAACATGTTTGTGTTTGCAAGGTCGAGGCCCTGAATACCTTACAAATGTTGTCCCACAATGTCTCACATTTAATACAATAATTATGATATGGGGCTCGGGCATTTGCTTTGGCAGCAGCATACCTGTGGAATAATCTTCTAGAGTATATAAACAAGCTGATACTATCAAAAGCTTTAAAGGGATAGTTGAGTTCTGGTAAGAAGAGTACAGTTTTGGTGAAACTGAATTTTAGTAACCAAAATCTGCATCATTACATCACAAACTAATTTGTATAACTAGAAAGGAACACAACATTACAAATGACGTAGTAAAGATCATGTTATCATTCAAAAAGAGGGCGCTCTCTAAATACTCATCGGTTTCAACCATTTTGAATCAAATATTGTGCATGTGATGTTTTTTTGAAATAGTGATTAGATAGAGAAATAACCAACAACTATTTAAATACTTATTTTGCAACTTTTTGAAAAGAGGAAGCATTTTTTGGAATTTTTAACGGCTGGTTCAAAATTCTCTAATAAACCTGGGGTCCCAGCTTTATTACAAATTGTTATATTTATGGATATCTCAGCCGTCTCTGAACCGATTTTGATCAAACAAAGATGATTTTATTATTTAAATATTATGCTCTTTCAAATTCTACACTCAGTTTTTCATTACCTCACAAAAAAATTAAGTAGTCTAGCGCTCTCTCTACCAAAACTCAATTATCCCTTTAAGGGGATTTTTGAAAAAAAATAGTTATATGTTTATATGTTACATTGTCAATTGTGTTAACTTCGTTCTTCTTCTCTGTCTCTTGTCTAAGCATGGTAAGGTATGTATATTTACATAAGCTGCACAATAAAATGAATGATAATACATAATATAAAACATTCGAGCTAATTTGTAAAATAATACACATATTTCAAAATCAGTAATTACCGAAAGATAAATGATTCACTCTCAGAATCGTCTAAATAATGTATCATTGTCATAAAAATATATACAATTGCTACAATTGGTTTGACAAACAAAATGGACGATGCACTTAAAGTGCACTAGAAGAAATACAAAATACAACGATAGAATCCTGAAGTATACCACAAGTAAATTAGTTGTAATAAAAATGTCAGAACCGGTTCTATACAAAAGAAAACATGTACAGTTTGTTCAGTATGTTGAACACAAAATATTATATAATTTTGCATTAAAACATCACTAATACATTTAGTTTATAGATGTTTACAAGATTATAACCAGGTAGGTTAATTACATACAATTCTGACAAAACTAGACTCAAAGTTTAGTGAATAATTTAATAAGACTCACTTAAAGGGAAAATTGAATTCTGGTAGAGAGACTACAGTTTTAGAAAAACTAAATTTTAGTAACCAAAACCTGCACCATTACATTACAAACTAATAGTTATAACTCCACCGTGCTCAAAAGGAATTTAAAGATTACAAACGACTAAGTTAATGCCTGTTATCATTACAAAAAAGAGCTGTTCAAACTAAAGAGGGCGCTTTAAAAAAAGGGCATTTGTTTAAACCATTTTAAATAAAATATTGTGCATGTGATGTTTCGTTTGAATAGTGATTAGATAGAGAGATAATCAACAACTATCTAAAAACCTCTTTTGAATTTTTTTGAAAAGAGGAATCATTTTAAAACGATTTTTAACGGCTGGTTCAAAATTATCGAATACTTGTGGGGCCCCACATTTATTACAAATGGACATGTTTATGGATATACTAGCCGTTTTTGAACCGATTTTGATCAAATAAAGTTTATTCTGCCATTAAAATGGTATGCTCTTTCAAATTTGACTCTCAGTTTTTCATTATCTTACAAAAAAATTATTGTATGTAGCGCCCTCTCTACCAAAACTCAACTATCCCTTTAATTCGGTCACAACTATGATCCATTCCCACAATCACGTCATTAACGAAAAATAGACATGCAAATGAATGATGGAGAAACAACTGGACAAATATTTATTCTATTTCATACAAGCATACATGAAAAAATCGAATAAGCTAAAGCATTGGCCTAAAAACAAGTCCATACCTACGTACGGCATGTCCAGTGAATATTATATTCCTATCGCTAAGCGTTCTCGAGTCAGTATGTGCAGTAAACCTCACGAGGGCATGTTCAAAATACAGTTTCTGATTCATCCGCCACACTCGTATTCCCTTTATTTCTGCGTAGGATTTTAACTCCTACTCGCGATGCCTTGGCTTCATACATCTTTTCGATCTCGGTCCTGTAATTCTTTTCAATCTGATGTCGTATCTTCGCCTTGAAAAGAAACGCTTTGAGAAAAAATAATAATAAGACAAACTATGACTCAAACAAAAGATTGTATAAGAAGTGCCATTATTTGAACAAAGCGGGACAATGTATGAGCAGAGTGTTGCAGAATAGAATGCTTACACAAATGTGTGCAAATGGGAATTAGACAGTGTTGCTTCATATTGACTGTATTTTGTTGATGGCAGAAGTTTTTTTTCGTTCTGGGATACACTGTGCAACGTGAGCTAAACAAAATGAAGAACCGGCATATATCGGCTTATTAGTCAAATACATGTTAGATCAAAATCAATAAATATCTAAGTATCGCCGTCAAGCTTAAAGCATTTAACTTGTATGTTATAATAGTCATTTACCTATAATAACTTCACGCGTCAATTAATCTGTAATTTTTTTAAAAATCTCATTCCTGATCTGTTACCTTCTACTATTGTCCCAATCCAGCATGTCCAGTTGTATAATAAACATCACAAACATATACGAAACTATACATGATAATTCTAGCTGTTGTTAAAAAAACAACATAATGAATAGATATGAGTTTCTTCACATAATAATTTGTTTTCTTGTCAAACAAAACAAATTATTATGTGAATAATGAGCAATGGCTTCTTATTGTCTTGCCTTCGTGGTGAAAGTTGAAATACAAACTAATCGAGCCGCATTCGCTATTGACTCATTTGGCTAATCGGACTCACACCACGAGTCATAAGCGTTGAGTGTATAATAATTATGTAGCATGTTCACCTCTTATATTTTTTCTCTGGAGATATACGTTTTGAGTCAGCTACTAGACAAAAACGCGTATAAGAATTTATGATAATATGTTACATGATGGAATGTTATGATGTGTTATGTTGTTTTATATAAATCAAACTATAAGTTTATATGCAGCGAGTAATGTGATCGTACGAATATCCTTGTATACAAAGTTATACAGCACGGAACTTACTTGATTCTCCTTCTTCAATGGAAAACTCATTGTCAAGAAGGAAGCACGCTCGAATCTGTCGCTCACTGGAAGCTACCGTAGTGTTGTAAGTGTGTATGGTTTGTTTCATGGTCTTTTCGATCGATTCATCATCCATCAACCCCTCTCTTTCATCGCTGTGTCTTTTCTCCTCATGCTTGTATGAAAAGTGGGGGAAAAGTCTATTTAGTTAATGGTAGGAAAGGATTCGAAACAGGTTATAACGCTTTAATTTAGCGAATTTCGGAATATGACCATGTTTTTCTTCAAATTGTGCTTCCTCAACCATGAATTAATATTTCCCCTTATTTGTACACATTACCTCCCGACTATTATAGAAATATTTTCGATTGCCTCTATTAGTAGAACTACTAATGTGTAATTTGAATTAAAATAATATGTATTAGGCCCCCTGAGAATGGAACACGATACGCTCAAATATATTGTATATATTTGTGGATTCACTGTTTAATAAAATGTGATGTCCGCCGCAGTTCTAGGGCAAATATGAGAAAACATTGTTGGTTTAATTATTTGTTTTCCAATTTAACAAAACCGTGACATGCAAATTTGCTTGTCATAGTATGTTAAAGAGAACATTATATCTTTTTCGTTGAGGTCTTTATGTATCACGGTGGGTTGCATTAATACATTTAAACGATGAATATTTGTATACTATTTGAGGTGAAGTGCCTTCACGTTTTCTTTAAAATAAAAAGGTATACCTTGAGTGTTGCGAGCAGAGTGAGATACGGACGGTTGTTACCGATGAGCATGCAATCACTGATGGTGTGTGTGTGTTTGATTGCTTCTTCGACAGGACCTGGATGAATGACACCTCCTCCTGATGTCGTGATTTTGTCTATGAAATGGAAAAAGTAATCTATCAAATGGAACATTCATGTTCCCATTTTATGAGGATTTGCAAGAAGTATAAGTATGGAGCTGATGCGACATAATTTTTCCCGAATTGCGAGAATGCCTTCAAAAGTAAATTATCGGGCAGAAACTTCGGCATCATTATTTTATAATTTTTGCTCACTGCTCCACGAATGATTGGTACTCTTCATAACCAATTAAATATTCAAACATTAATGAACGCTGGCAAAATTGCTTGACATGAAATTATAAACCATACAATGTTTAATTAAATGCATTTCAAGTGTGCGGATATATACACCAACATTATAAGGTACACTTTGTTTACCTCTTGTATTGCCGGTTAGATACAAAAACCCTTCATCATCACGGTATCCAATGTCTCCAGTGAGGAACATGTCCTGTTCAGTGAGGGTGTCCTTCGTTCTCTTCTCTTGATTGAGGTAGCCCATGAACAGGCTGCGTTCGTAGAAGCACACCTGACAAATGTAAGGACAAGCAAACTCAATGAAACTATGTTTTAATGTACTGACAAAAACATCGTCATGTAAACAACCGGCATGCATTAGAATGATTATAATGTCCATTAATAATAATCGATGATCATGGAAAGTGTTATTGCGTACTGCACATTCGTGTCAACATTATGTGGCGCATGACAAGATTAATGTGCAAACAACGTCTCGATGATATAAGAAAGGGAATATGAATTAAATGAAATTGAAGCATTTATGTTGTCGTTTATGTATTATACTCATTAAAAAAGAGGAGGTATAGGCGGAGGGCCAAAGTCGAAAAAAGTTAATTTAGGTTGCCAGATCTCCACAACAAGTTTAAACCGTTTTTAATTGCTAGTATTTCGAATGAGACAAATTAATTAAGAGGTCTACCTCAAAATATTTGTTGCGAACACCTCCAAATCCAAGATGGCGTCCAAAAAAGCAGCCGTTTTGTCTTGCTATAGATAATTAGCGAAATTTACCAAACAACACCTCAAATCAGCATTGTTCTCGGTCATATTAAAGAAAATAAAATTTCCTATAATCTAACACCAAACACCATGGGGTTCGGGATATGTAACAAGGTCATTTTTAGCCCCAAACTCACATTTTAGGCATTTTTTCCCAACAATATGAAATTATTGATTTACATAATTCGGCATAAATCAATAATTGCATTGGGAGTTGAAATGATACTTTTCAGAAAACTGCCTAGTTATATCAGCAATACTTTGTGATAATTCCAAGAGTGTACCATATCTGAACAAAAAGTTATAGTACTTGGAAGTCAACATTTTATATCGACAAAACGGTTAGTTTTGTATGATTTCTCATGCTGTACAGGCAGGCGCGCCGGAAGCAGTTTTGGATTGGGGGGGGGGGGGGGCAAAACCCCAAGGGGGCTCACAATTTTTGTGTGATGGGGCTCATGCCCAACCACACTCTGGGTTGCCAACTTTGAGCCAGATGTGAGAGTGAGACATTGCGAGGGAGCGAAGCGACTGAGCGGGAGAGGGTGTGGGAGGGGGTGTCCCCCCTCCCACGGTATATAGGGAGCTTTTGCATTTTTGGACTTGAAATTGTGCAATCTGGTGCATACCTAGATAGGAAATTCGGCTGTATTTGGGAAAGCGTGATATGATTTGATCGACCAGAAAGTTTTAATATATTTTTCACGTAGAAAACAAATAATTGACACACTAATATATATGTACCCCAAAACACACACACAACAACATAAACCATAATTATGCAACATTATGTATGATCCAACAACACACAGCCAATAATGAGTCCCGAGGGCACGAAGCGCCTGAGGGCTGGGGCAGGGAGGGAGGGGGAGGGTTTGGGAGGGGGTATCCCCTCCGACGGTAAGAAAGATTTTGCATTTATGGACTTGAAATTGTGCAATCTGGTGCATACCTAGATATGAAATTAAGATTAACTCTATCTGGGAAAGCGTGTTATGATTTGATATATTTTTCACGATGAAAACAAATAATTGACGCACTAATAAATATGCACCCAAACTCACACATAATATGTATTTAGTGTCATACACAGTTCCAACATAAACCATATGGCGCATGTATAATCGAACAACATGGCCTGCAGCCAATAATGAATCCCGAGGGAGCGAAGCGACCAAGGGCTTGGGCAGAGCCAGAGGGGGGGGGGGGGGGGGGGGGTTTGGGAGGGGGTATCCCCCTCCCACGGTGAAGATTTTGCATTTATATACTTGAAATGGTGCAATTTGGTGCACTTTATGCCATACCTGTGAAGGAAATTTAGAATCCGAGTTAAACAAAAAAGAATAAAATGTCTATGCTCTCATCAGATGTTTACAACAAACTGAGATAATCTGTTCGCGCGCGAAGCGCGCAGCGAAAATTGAAAATGGATGTATTTATACTAGTTTTTTTACGTTAGCTCATACATTTGATTTTGTCTTTCCCACTCTTTTTTTTGGGGGGAGGGGGGGGGGGCTTTTTGGGGGGCAAAATTGCGTTTTTGCCCCCCACTTTTTGGATTGGGGGGGGGGGGGGTGGCCGCCCCCCCTGGCCCCCCCCCCCCCCCCACTTCCGGCGCCTATGTGTACAGGGTGTCTCAAAAATGTGTAATCTTGATATTATAGGATTTGTGTACCATTTAATGATTGCGTCAATCGGGACACCGTTAGTTCCAGTTATGAACAAATCAACAAAACCGCAATTTCCTGTAATATGATGAATATTCGTCCATCATTATGTAATCCCCGTAGATGTCGTGTCTGTCTTGTATTTGTTTAACTGCATTTATCTTAAATCAAGCGCTAAAATATACTTAATTCCACTCCACATGGAGCATTCCAGTCAGCTTGCATACTGGCGCGCCTGCAATGCATGCATATTGCGAATTCGAATCATACTGGGTGTCCATGATGTGTTTAAAACATTAACAAGATCATGTTCATATCTTGAGTAAGTGTCTTACTGAAGTACACACTATGTCGGACACATGCGCAGAGCGTATCTAGATTCGAACACCATCTTGATCGTAAAGGTACGCACCCTTCATGCCCTTCATATCTTATTACATGTATCTGGAGACCATAAAGGTCTATACAAATTGGCTGACTTAGTATTAAAACCAAACAAACTCATTGCTTAAGCAATATTTACAACACCGAAAAGCCTCAGCAAGCCGAATGTTTATTTTTGTGCACTACACTGTACTCGTGTAACCATGGTAACAACAGCCGATTATGGACAGAAATATACAAATCACCAAACATTTATTTTAAAAACTTAAAATTAGCAGGTAAACGGTGTCATTTCACAAGTGATTTGTTTTTCTTCATGTTCACGCAAAAATGAGTGTGCATAATGCGGCTTGTATAGTCCAGTATATGATTTATTGTATTTCTATTGTTGTTGTTACCATGGTTACAAATGTACACGGTGGTACAACAAGTTACTCTACGATAAACATAATAGCTTATTCGAAGTTTTATTCGAACCCTGATAAAGTCGAGCTAAGTGTGGTGTTTCGAATACTAATCAATGATTAATATGTTTTTAACATGACATGGTAAAACCATAGTTATCCAGATATGGTCGGTCCAACTGTAAAGGGCGCGCGCCTCCCATTTCAATACTGCACTAAATAATGTACTTTGCATGATGGATTTATTATTGCGGTGAAAGTACCGATGGAGGCATATTTCTGACAAAAAGAGGAAAAGTTTTTTTTTTTTACAAACGGGTATAAAGAATCTGTCAGTATTTAGGAGCATTTCTTGAATGAAGTCGGTAAACAAGATTTATATTTATTGGGGCAACCTGTAGAGTGTTGAAAATCGTACAAAATTGCTGTATTTGTCGATATCAAATGCTGACTTCCCGTTATTATAACTTTTTGTTCAGATACGGTACACACTTGGAATTTTCACAGAGTATTGCTGATATAACTGGGCAATTTTCTGAAAAGTATTAATTCAACTCCTGATGCAATTATTGATTTATGCCGAATTATGTAAATCAATAGTTTCATATTTTTGGGGGAAAATGCCTAAAATTTGAGTTTGGGGCTAAAAATTACCGTGTTTCATGTCTTGAAACCCTAGGTATTTGGTATCAGATTATAGGATATTTTATTGTCTTTAATATGACTGCAAAATCATGCTGATTTCAGGTGTCGTTTGGGAAATTTTGCCAATTATCTATAGCAAGTAAAAACGGCTACTTTTTTGGACGCCATCTTGGATTTGAAGGTGTTCGCAACAAATTTGTTGAGGTAGACCTCTGAATTAATTTGTCTCATTAAAAATGCTAGCAAATATAATTGGTTTAAACTTGTTGTGGAGATCTGGCAACCTAAGTCCTTAAGGAAGCCACTTTTTCGACTTTGGCCCTCCGCCTATAGGTGATTGTATTAGTTTCTTACTCCTTTTCCCAATTGCATACCGGCAGTATGATAGCTGTGTTTTTGTTTTAGTATGAATATTTACATGGTTACCTCTCCATTACCAGCCATGTCTCGGTTGTGGATGATGATTTTGCCTTTGGGTATCGTTCTTCCAACGCTACCAAGTCGTACTGATCCAGGTAGACAAGATGTCAGAACTCCTGAAATAAAAGATACATACACTTTTCATGAGAACATAACTCACCCAATGAACGAATTTGATCGACCTGTTGAGAGAACAATTCATATTCATACTAATCCCAATCCTGATTGTCATTATTAGGCTTTTCTTCTCATTATCATTATCAACATACATTTGGTAATATTGAATTGTATTTTATTTCTAAAATGTAGGTGTATTGTCCACAACATGCATATACCTATGGAACTGTTGGGCCTTTAATATCTAAACCTTACATAATATAATGATACATAAATGTATCAATGCCTAAAGATTATACAAAACATGCAGGGTACAATCATACAAATTGTCAATGGTTAAGTATAAAGGGCAAATAAACGAATTAATACAGGGCGTATTCAAAAAAAGCGTTACACTTTTGAAAAATCTGTCAAAATTACATTTCAAAATATCTTAAAGATTTGTTCATGTCAATAGATGCCCAATAGTCTCATCTATCAAGTGCCACTAACAAAACAAATTTTCGTTCACGCTTGGGCGAACACTGACTGTTTTTGTCCAGAGTGTGAAAATTACTTGCGGCAAATTTAAAGAAGTGGGAAAATTAAACCAGCAGTCCGAATAAGTACTCCTATTCAAACAAAATGCTCTTTGCCAGAAAATACCTAGCATAACCATTTGCGTACCCAGGATTTTTCAAGAGGGGGGGGGGGGGTTCTTTCTGTCAGCGGGGGGGGGGGGGGGGGGGGGGAGGAGGGTAGTCATAGACAATTGTTGAAGCCGAGACGAAGTACCTGCAAAATTGTGTAAGACCAAGACCAGGTCCACAATTTTCGAGGCCAATACCAAGACCCAGTGGTTAAGAATCAGGTACGCGGGAGAGAGAGAGGGGTGGGGGGGGGGGGGGGGGGCGGGGGGTAGTCGTATAAAATGTTCGCAGCCGAGACCGCGAATTCTCAACATTTTCAAGACCGTGGCCAGGTCCGGTCCATAATTTTCGAGACCAAGACCAGTGGTTGAGAATCCGGTAAGCGGGTGTGGGGATGTGGAGGGGGAGGTGGTAGTCGTAGAAAATGTTCGCAGGCAAGACAGCAAATCTTGACATTTTCGAGACCAAGGCCAGGTCCGGTCCGCAATTTTCAAGACCATGACCAAGACCAAGACCCAGTGTTTAAGAATCCTGTAAGCGAGGGGGGGGGGGGGGGGGGGATAGTCGTGCACATTTTTCAAAATTTTCGAGGCCGAGACCACAGTTTTTCACACTTTTCGAGGGTCAAGACATCAAATATGACAGTCGAGACCATTGACATTTGTGACCTTACACCACAAAACAACCACTAAGTCGGGAAACTGAATGTGCTGCTTTTCATAAAACATTAAGATAGAAGTCATTACTTAAAATGGTATATCATTTGTCATAATTGGATAAGCAAACCTCTCAAAATGAACACCAAAGATTTGGAATATGGCTGAAGCATTTTTAAATAGGGAGAAACGGGCCATTTAAAAGATCAGTTTCATTAAAGCGCTGTAATAAGATCACATTTATTAGATGAAAAAATTATATTTAAACATGATTTCCGACTCTCAAAATGTTACAGAAGCTAGATTAAATATGCTTATTCAGGAAATATCAAAATCCTAAATCTCATATTTTGAACAAAATTTGACTATTTTAGCTAATAAAAGAGAAACTACCACAGCGACATAACGGTCGTTTTGTGGGTGTAAGGTCACATTTGGTCTCCGAGAACAGGCAAAGTTTGAAAAGGGGGGGGGGGGGTAAACCCCCAAGGGAAAATTGGTACGCCTATGATTATAGCATTATCCTAAATGTATGCAACGGAGCAATTTGTTTGAATGGGAGTACTTATTCGGACTGCTGGTTTAATTTTCCCTCTTCTTTCAATTTGGCGCAAGTAATTTTTCACACTCTGGACAAAAACTGTCAGTGTTCGCCCAGCCTGAAAACAAATTTGTTTTGTTAGTGGCACTTGATTGATGAGACTATTGAGCATCTATCGACATGAAAAAATCTTCAAAATATTTTGAAATGTAATTTTGACAGATTTTTTCAAAAGTGTAACGCTTTTTTGGATACCGCCCTGTATTTTTGTGTAACTGATAATAAAATGTACCTGTACTTTCACACATGCCGTACATATCGTAGATGGGAAGACCGAGGCTCATGAAGAATTGTAGAGTTTCTTTGCCAAGTTTGCTTGAGCCTGACAAACAACATTTGCACTCATTCAGACCCAAGTCGAATCGCACCTGAAAATAAAGAACGTTTGAAACTATAATTATATGTATATAAGCTGGGTTAGGGTTAAGAAAATAAGTGTTATTTATGGGATATGCCCTCTGAATATCTGTAAAACTATTGTCGAATAAAATAATTCGGAATAGCATATTTCAGACAGCGTGAACAAGGTTAGTCTTCGTAATGAAAACATCATAAATAAGACGTATACATTTACCTTAAACATCACATGTATAAGTACAAACTTATGTACACTACTATAATACATCAATGTTATTATGAAACATTGGCAGGAAGAATTCCTATTGTAGTGGTTGTTGTTTTGTTATCGTTAAAGGGATAGTTGAGTTTTGGTATATAGGGCGCTACACAATATAATTTTTTGGTGAGATAATGAAAAACTGAGTGTCAAATTTGAAAGAGCATACAATTTTAATGCAGAATACATTTTATTTGATCAAAATCGGTTCAGAAACGGCTAAAATATCCATAAACGTAACCATTTGTAATACATGTGGGGCCCCACAACTATTACAAAACTTTGAACCAGCCGTTAAAATTCGTTTTAAAATGCTTCCTCTTTTCAACAAATTCAAAAGAGGTTTTTAGATAGATTTTTAGATAGATATCTCTTTATCTAATTACTATTTCCACAAAACATCACATGCACATTTTATTTAAAATGGTTTAAACAAATGCGTTTTATGAAAGCGCCCTCTTTAGTTTAAACAGCTCTTTTTTAATGATAACAGGCTTTTTACTTTGTCGTTTGTAATTTTTGTATCCTTTTGAGCATGGTGGGAGTTATAACTATGTAATGGCGCAGGTTTTGGTTACTAAACTTCAGTTTGACTAAAACTGTACTCTCTCTACCATAACTCAACTATCCCTTTAAGGCAAAAGTTACAGGGTTTTTATCGTACATTCCATATACGTGACGGAGTCATTTTTATTTGGTTACGGAAAACTGTCCAGATGATGACGAAACTTGTAAATCACGGATCTCTAAAGCATCCTTTAACAATGCACAACTATTTGGGTTTCATAAAGTTCGTGATGAGTGTTAACATTAACCTGCCGCATTAATGGAAAAGGGGCTTGAAAGGAATTATATTGGAAGGTAAATACCCAAGCCTGCAGATAAGGGGGCGCACATACAATAGAGCAACTTATAAAGGGGGCGTACCAGGCCCCCCCCCCCAAACTCAAAATGGAAATTGGTATATTTTCAATGAAGAGAACGTCTGATTTCTATGTTAATTAGACTGGCTGCCATGGTAATATTAGCGTAAATTCATTCATAATAATGCGCGGGCGCGAACTTCACAATTATCACGCACGAATGTATGGTATGCCTCTGCTATGACGTCACAATGAAAAACAATATTTTGCTCCTAGTAGGGAAATCCCCTGTTTCTTGACTGTGCGCAATTACTAAATGAAATCGCATAGAAGTATGAATAAACAAACCAACCCGTTTAAACAAACCAACCCGTTTATAACTAGAAGGCTCACTTAACGCGCGCAAGTCACGTGTCCCATAGACTTTGTACATGGGCAACATGGCGGAGTGAACCGATTTTTGAAGCTCCCGTAGCCCACTTCTCTACGTCATCGCGTAGTGACCTAGAAATACTGGACCAATCATCATGCTATGCAGTGCGTAGAGTATCGCGCCTATTTTCCTGCGCACTGTCCTAGATTTCATCAGGCTTATGAGAACAATGGGAGCCATTGTGACGTATGCATATGAACTTGTTTTATTGACCTCGATCCCGTGACGACGCGTTTGAACTACTCTGTGATTGGTTAACTGTAGTTCCCAAGTAGCCCATAATGCAACCAGTTGTGGGCTCTTCCGGTGAGCAAAAATCGCTGCACTCTGGCAGCAGTGACACCCCCCTGTGAAATCGCGTAACTGTTAGTACTGCGCGTAACTAAACTAATAGAGATGAATAAAAATACTTAGCGTCTTTGGTATTATGAAGCGAAATTTTGCTGAGAAGTGCGTGTTTAAAGGTCATGGC
>JBAMJV010008477.1:0-16121 GCA_037951105.1 Echinarachnius parma
CAGACGGAGACATCAATCGTGGAAACGTCCTACCCTGCTCTCAAGACTGAGACATCAATCGTGGAAACGTCCTACCCTGCTCTCAGACGGAGACACCAATCGTGGAAACGTCCTACCCTGCTCTCAAAAGGAGACACCAATCGTGGAAACGTCCTACCCTGCTCTCAGACGGAGACATCAATCGTGGAAACATCCTACCCTGCTCTCAAGACTGAGACATCAATCGTGGAAACGTCCTACCCTGCTCTCAGACGGAGATATCAATCGTGGAACGTCCTACCCTGCTCTCAGACGGAGACATCAATCGTGGAAACGTCCTAATCTGCTCTCAGACTGAGACATCAATCGTGGAAACGTCCTACCCTGCTATCAGACTGAGACATCAATCGTGGAAACGTCCTACCCTGCTATCAGACTGAGACATCAATCGTGGAAACGTCCTATCCTGATCGCAAGACTGAGACATCAATCCTGGAATCGTCCTTCCCTGATCGCAAGACTGAGACATCAATCCTGGAAACGTCCTAACCGGATCGCAAGATTGAACTATTGGTCACTCTCTCTGTAACCTCCTTCTCCTTGACTGAACCACTTGTCCTGGTCTCTGTCTCACCTCCCTCCCTGGTCATGGATCATCCCCTGGTGCCTACAGAATATTCCTAACTAAGCCACTGTCATGAAATTACGTAGCGGAATAAGAAAATAGCAACATATTGCAAGAAGCACAAGACAGAGACAGCCTGGTTATCGACTATCAATTGCCTTTTCAATCGTCTGAATAATATATATTTTATGAAAATGGTGCATGGTAGAATTATGGTGTTTCAACCGAGTATCGTATTTGCCTGTGTATAACCACACTCATGTATCAAACACACCCACAACTGAAAACAAACTTTTGTAAACTTTAAGTGCACAAAACAACATGCTCGGCGAATACAGTACTGCCGAGAAGGTTGCCCCACTCGATCACTAATAATGAGTTTGGTTTCCTTCAAAAAACCATATATGAAAGCTATATTTGTTTTGTTTTGTATATATATAATATTAAAGTGACTTTATATTTAAACTATCCATCAGTTGTCAACTTCTTGTGTGTATAATTACAGGGAAACCCCGTTATAACGAGGTAGTCGGGACTATCAAATTTACCTCTTTATAAGAGGTACCTCGTTATAAACGGTCGAATTAATAACAAACATTTAAATGAACGTATGAATCGGGACCAAAGTATTCTTCTCGTTATAAAAGGTACCTCGTTATAAGCGAGCTCGTTATAACGGGGTTTCCCTGTATTTCCTGTTGAATTCAAATATAATAGAAATACTAAAAAACGACATCACCCTAGGGGCTCCTCGCATCTCTTGGTGGTGACCCTTCTGATGAGCATGCACGGAGCCCCTGGGGTGTTGTCCTTATCTGCTACATGTACAGAGGAACCTCATTAAGAACTCGATCAGGGATGCGAGTGGCAAATGGCTCCAGGGCCTGAAGCGCACATCACGAACGCTAACCCCGTGTTCACACAAACATTTCATCGTATGATTCTTTAGTCAGCTCCTGATTAGCTATATGATGGAAATTGTGTGTCTAAACGCTCACTTAACGAAACGTTGTATAAAGAATCATGATTAACGAATTGAGCATCGTTTCGTACGAGAGCTGACTAAAGAATCATGCTCATTTTGTGTGTGAACGCCCGGTCGATTCGCTATACGACACTCGTATAACGGGGCGTGGCTTAACGTGACACTGCAGACAGAAAAAAGACGGCCCACTGCGCACTTCTAATACATGTACGATGTTTCTTGCAGCTGAATACCAGCCGTTTTGGGATCTTGTTTTTGTGTGTGTGAATGTTCGTTAGTTTTGTTAATCATGATTCTTTATACGACGTTTCCTTAGTCATGATTCTTTAGTCATGATTTCGGGATGAACATTTTTTGTGTGTGAACACACAGTAAGTCAACAACCTACGATTTGCTGACGACATTGTCCTAGTAGCAGACAACTAGATAGACCTGCAAACAATAGCATACTTGCCAACATCTGAAAGTCAGAAAACTGAACACCCGATTGCGAGGGAGCGGAGCGACCGAGCACGAGGGATCGGAGCGACCGAGGGGGGGGGGGGGGGGGAGGGTGTGGGAGGGGGGTGTCCCCCCTCCCTCGGTAGGGAGCTTTTGCATTTTTGGACTTACAATTGTGCAATCTGGTGTATACTAGGGCTGTAGTGAAACTGTTACACGACGGTTAACCGACCGGCATCGGCAAAAACGTTTTCATTTTTTTTTTTTTTTTTTTTTCCTTCCCCAAATCGATTTTTTTTTTTTTTTTTTTTTTTTTTTTTTTTTTTTTTATGGCTATAAAAACTTAAAAAACGGGACAATTCCGTTAAAAACGGAACGGTTGGCAAGTCTGCAATAGTGGACCAAGTACATGAAAACAGTTCAAACTTTGGACTGAAAATCAACATTTCCAAAACAGAAGTACAAGCCATAAGCAAACAACCTCAAAGGCTGAACATAATCATTGATGGAAAACAACTCAAACAAGTGGACAAGTTCACATACCTGGGAGGAACTATAAGCCAAACAGGATCATGCACTGAAGAGGTACAACACCGCATTGGGAAGGCACTAGGAGCATTCCAAGCTCTCAACAAAATATGGACCTGTAAAGATGTACGCTGCTCAACAAAAGTAGAACTCTACAAAGTTCTGGTGTTATCGATTCTACTATACGGGGCAGAAACATGGACATTGAAGAAGATAGATGAAAATAGACTCCACACCTTTGAGATGGCATGCCTCAGACGAATCATGGGCGTGACCAGACTTGACAGGATACGAAATACACACATACGAGCCCAACTAAACATGGAAGAGACCATCATCGACAGAGTTGCCACAAAAAGACTACGATATTTTGGACATATCAATAGAATGAACCCCAAAAGATACCCCAACATACTACTCAATGGAAATATACATGGCAAACGACCAAGGGGAAGACCGGCAAAGAGATGGCTTGACTGCATAAAGGCAGACTGCATCAACAGACACATTGACTCCCTAACCAAGGCCAAAAGACTCACAGAGGACAAGAAGGCGTGGCAAGCCGTTGTGAAGCAGAAGCCATCACACATCCCAGCGATGGTGTGGATGGCTTAAGTCAACAACTAAGTCAACACAGTAAGTCCCTGGAGCCGGGGTCCAGGTGCTCTCTGGATATTTTGGGATATAGCCAGAACTCTGGCATCCCTGCTTGATGTAACAAAAACCTCTCTTAAAAAGTGATATTGCTGGTCCCAGCTCTTTGTATTCATGATTTTTTACCCCGATATAAAAAGCTACCTCAGTCAGTGAAACCTCTTTATAACGAGTTCTGTTATAACGAGGTACCACTTTGTAAATTGTATTTCACCGAGTTACTTGTTATAATGAGGTTTCACTGTATCTACAGTAGCAACACAGAGTCGCCGTGATCTCAGACAAGGGGAAATCTATAGACCACTGGGACTCGTTTTATGAAAGAGTCTTAGCTTCATTATGTACGTTGCCAGGCGCGGAGCTAGGGTGCAATATCTCTGTGTTCAGACCCTAAACTGAGCTGTTTGATCTCCAACCGCGGCCTGCTCTGTGAGAAATACAGAGATAATTGCACCACGTCATTATAAGCAGAGATGATTATCAATCGTGATAGGCGCTACTATAATATAATTATTTTTTATTATTAACTCTGCACTATACAACCAGCATAGCTAAGACCCTTTCATGAAAAAAGCCCCTGTATAACGAAACTTGTGTTATAACAAGTTTGTTCTATTTTCTCATCTCAGCTCTCTATGTTTTTGTTTTCTACCCTGATATGACGGTACATGTACAGGGAAACCCCGTTATAACGAGCTCGCTTATAACGAGGTACCGTTTATAACGAGGGGAATCCTTTCATCCCGATTTAAATATTTGTTATTAGTTTGGCCGTTTATAATGAGGTACCGCTTATAACGAGGTAAATTTGATAGTCCCGACTACCTTGTTATAACGGGGTTTCCCTGTACAATTATCTCTGCATTCAGAACGTAAAAGTTTTTGAACATTTTGTACGAAACGCAGACAGAATTGCACCCTAGCTCCGCAACAGACAACGTACATAGTTTCGACCCTTTCATGAAACGAGCCCCTGCATAAAAAAACCTGAATGGGTTAAGAATTATGCAGCATATGTGACCTCACACCACAAAAAGACCGTTATATCGCAGATATGGTTTCTCTGTTATTAGCTAAACTTTGGTTTAGTATGAGATTCAGGATTTGTGTATTTCCTGAATGAAGGTATTTTAATCTACCTTCTATGAAAGTTTGATTGTCAGAAATCATGTTTAAGTAGTGTCTCACCCTTTAGCGCTCATTTTCACAGGCCTGGGTTTGCCTTGTCTGAATATCATACAAATTATATACCAACCATTTTATAGGTAAGGAATAATACTTTGATGTCAAATGAAAATCAGCATAATCATTTTCCTCGACTGATTGGTTGTTTTATGGTGTAAGGTCACATATGGTATGATTTCAATGCTTCATAAGGGGCCATCTACAAAGTACGTACGCAAATTATTGTCAGAAATTGACCCCACCCTCCCTCTTGCATTTTGTATGCGTGTGATTGAATGTATGGTGCGCATCGGCATGACCCCCCCCCCCCCCCCCCCCCCCCCTTCGCGTACTTTGTAGATGGCCCCAAATGTAAAATAGGGTGATAAATATTGTAAAAATGAAAAGGAGCAAAGAAAATAGGTTTTCTCTGGGATTCAAACTCGTGCACCACACCATGGTTTTCCTATAGCTCGGTCGGTAGAGCTGTCAAGCAATGCAAAAGCCCAGGGTCGAATCCCGGAAAAATCCCATTTATGTTCTCTTTTTTGGGGGGTTACAATTAGGTATTTCTGGTCAGTTCTTCTACATGCTTGAACAAACAAATGTGACTCTTCTGAATCCCAGGCAAATCCCATTTTCCTTTGCTCTTTTTCATTCATATGATATTATTTATTTATGATCAGTTTCTTTATACGTTTACTTAAAAAATGGAAAAAAACAAAACAAAACAAAAGAACAGTTCTATGGCAAACAATTATAGGAATTTATTGTACCAGTCCATGAAAGACAACAGAGTTGGTGTAATGTAGCAGTCACACGGCCAAACCGACACCAGACCAAACTAAGTACAAATTTCTGCTTTATCGGACGCCGATAAAAGCCTGAACTGAGGTAAGCAGTCACACCAAGAGAGAATAACAATTTTGATACCACACCGACAGCACCAGAAATTGTTTGGTCTGGTGTCAGTTTGGCAGTGTGACAGCTACATTACCATCCATCATGTAACAGATGCTTGCATTATTGAATAAAAATGTAGCAGTCACACTGCCAAACCGACACCAGACCAAACCCAAGTACAAATTTCTGCTTTAAAAGAGACCAGCAATTCCGATACCACACTGACAGCACCCCGAACGTCCCCAAATTGTTCAGTGTGGCGTCGGTTTGGTGGTGTGACTGCTTCATTACTATCTAATTTAATAACACTTTTGAATCAGCAATTATTGCAACAAATGTAAAAAGATTAAAAAGAGACCAAAAAAGCTTAGAAAATTCCAGAAACATACATGTAAGATACATATTACAAATATAAACAGGTCGGCTCCATTAGACTAATTTGTATAAAATGAACAGAACTGATAGAACAAACACATTTTCTTTCTTTCTTCCTTTTTTTCTTTCAAAATCATAGGGGGGGGGGGGGGGGGGCAATCACCCCCCCTGCATGGACCAACATCACAACTCCCCTCCCTGGCAATACAAATTGTAGTACTGAAGTAGAAAAATTAAAGTTGTACTATTTGAACAATTATATTGCTCACAATGTGTAAAAAATATATACAATAATGTGATTAAGAACAATAATACTAATGTATTTGCAAATAAAGCTCTATCCTCTCTCTCTATATATATATATGATCAGTTGCAATATAGTAGTGCGCATCTGAACCAGTCCGCTATAAATCTGGGCCCTGTAACATGAAGATTCACGATTAATCATAAGTTCAATCAATTGATTGTACATGTACGATTGATTAATTGATCATACGATTAATTGTACGACCAATTAGTTGATCAATCGTACAGAGCAAGGATTCAGCAGGCATGCGGACAATTATGCACTGACCCAGTGTGCTCTGATTCTACATAACTGGACAACAAAATTTGACTCAAAACAGTTGTAGCATCGATTCAAGGGGGACGATTATCGACAACAATTTATGCTAAAAATCAATTTAGTGTTAGTGAAAAAACCTACTGGTAATACAGAATTTTGGGCAAATAATCAAGGTATAAAACTCATTTGTACATTAAAGGCATCTCCAAAGGCAATGTTCCTTTTTCTTTAAAAATGTTCCCTTTTCGTTTCCGTCTTAGTGAGAACTAATTTGTTTCCAATAGAATTATCACTGATTATTCTGCAAACAAGAATGACTCGCTCATCCAAGTATTCAATCTAAGAGTAAGCGAGCAAGTAAATTTTCTGTTTGGCCAAGTGAAATCTAAACATTAAAGAATTAAACTTGCCCAACTGGACCAGTATACATGTAATACGTGTGCAGGCTTGCTATATATATTATACCCAAGTAATGAATTACTGTAATAAACCAAATGCCTTTTATTCTCTGCATTGACTGGCCTGTTTCTTGCACACTTTTCACAATCAAACCCAATGAAGGCATTTATTATCAATGCATGAGATAATAAGATCTTGTATGCATTGTCGGAACAACAGGACGGAATGCTTTTTTGTTTCTATCTGGAAGTCAATAGCGTTTTTGATGAGAGTAAAATGCAGTGTCTGAGCCTCTGAGGCCCGGGAGGGTCACTCCCAACATGACTGGCTATATGCACCCGCGTCCAAAAAAAGCATAGAAAGGGTATCATTTTCAGCTATACGGCGTCATCAACGTGTTCCAAATGAGGTGGTTTTGGGCATTCATTGAAGCAAAATCACCAAGAGAGAACCTTTTCAGGTGCACTTGCACCATTAAGGGTAAGTTTTCAAAGCATTACGGCAATTAAGGGTTAAAACTTAAGATGCGATACACCATTTAGGGTACATTTCAGTGGTTGATTGGACACGGCTCTGTAGCACTTTTGTATGAGAGTGACCCCCCGGACTCTGAGGGCATTTGGCAGTTGGAGCAGACATGATGAATACAACCAGGCATGAAAGAACTCTCTTGAAAGAACTGGATAAGATTCCTGTCATCTAATTTGGCAGTTGGAATGTTAAAGTAGATCTATATGTAACAAGTGGCCAAGTGTGACGCCGTGCGTGCGCGCATATGATCCTGTATACAGCAATTGCTTGCGCTCTGAGTCTTTTTGATATATATGCACGATTGACTCATCAAACAGTTTTCCCGTAATCGGAATTTAGAGCGCAATGCCACACACTTGGAGATATATATAATCAGGCTTGAACCCGTGACCTGCTGATCTGGAGTCACGAGACAAAACCACTTGACCAGAGTTGTTCCGATTTCTTCAGTAGGCTGCTTTCGTTTTGACACGTTGACTAGTCAACGCGTTGAGATGACGTCATTTTCATACACTGCGCATGCGTCAATATTGGCCACCCGCTCACCGTCTGATTTGAGCATGCGTTCACCCGTTTTCACCAGCGACCCAAAAGACGGTCACTGTGTCTTGTTTATGACGTCATACTTTTGTATGTTTATGACGTAATACAGTAGGGGGCTCACTCTCGACTTGTTCACTAGTGAACGTGACAAAACGAAAGCAGCCTAGTGTTCTCGCTCATCCTCTCGAAGACAACGGATATGCCCTCTTAGTGATGTTAGCTACCCACTCATGTAGAGGTCGGGGAATCTGAAAGTAAACAAAGAAACAACAAGGGGAAAAAAAATCAAACATCGTAACTTGAGATAGATAATTGGTTTTTCTCAACATTAAAAATACATAAAAACGCATCAATATAGTCACATGACTAACAATTAAAAAGGGATCTAGTAAATTTGTTGACATGTGCAAAAAGGGATGAGTGGTTGACCAAATGTGCATTTTTGCAATCTGATATGACCATAAAGTAATGTGTGAAAATTTAAATTAAATGGGTGTTATATGGCCGAGTTATGAGTGAAAATAGCAGTGATATTTGCCAACTCATTGCACAGACTTTGCTGTACACATTTACATGTATACCTCTCCAGTGGATAATTACAAATCTGGACACTTCAATCGTAAATATCTTTTTAACTGTGCTGTCCACAAGTTCCGAGTCTGAGTCCCCAACAAAACAGCATGTTCCCATATGTTTTACATAGGGACTCGGCTCCGAGTCCCGAGACCATCAAAAGCGAGTCCGAGTCCGGACTCGACTACAGCACTGCTTTTTAACGAAATGGAAATTTGAATATCAAAAACCTGTTCCATGCTTCTATCAGTAATACAAATACAACTTGATATGAGAAAACTACTAGAGTTGTAAGTAAGTTTTGTTGATTTGGACAATATTACTAGATCCCTTTAAGTAGGCAGGTAAAGAAGGTGCATACAAAAAGTATATATATAAAGACAACCTTCATATAAAGACCACTAATCTTGATTCACCACATGTCTATCATAATAAAGACCAAATTTTCTTTTTCCTTGTTGGTCTTTATAGACAGAATTGACAGTATCGACTGAGAACAAATGGGAAATATCATTTTTTCATGATGACACACAAGTTTTAGACACTAGTTATTGTGTAAAAAAAGGAAAGGATAAAATATGCCTGATTATAAATTGTTGGACTTCCTTTGGATGTGATCCAACATTTTAAGACAATAATTATTTATAATATTAAACATATTTGTTAACAAATCAAATAGAGCTGCAATTGGTTTTTACAGGGCTACCAAACTTACTTAGCACTCATCTGTTTCACAACAAAAGATAATAGGCTACAATTTAATAATAATAATGTTTTTACAACGCGCATATTGCATCTGTCTCTATGCGCTGTTAAACATTGAAACAAAATAAAGAAAGGTTCAGCATACTGCGTAGTAACTTTAATTTTTATATACACATACTACCAATTACATCTGAAAGGTGTTTTCCCAGATGAGTGTACACGTACATGAAATAAAATAAAAGGAAAGCGAAATCAGCATGTTCTGTGACTAATCTAGCCCTATACACCGTGTCCCAGAAAAAACGAAACCGGGTTTCATGGCAGAAATTTTCTGTCATAATGAATAATTTAATTGATGATATATAAATGCCTGGAAAGCTCTGTGTCTCTTCTTTCATTTGATGTGCAACTTATGGCACATACTTCAAGCATGACTGAATTAGAACAATGGAAAGTGGTGTTACCAATATTCAATTTGCACGCATAAATTTGAAGTTTGGGTGAGTTTTAAGAGTTGTAAACGTACTTATTTAAAAAAAGGACAAACACCACATAAAAGTTCATATTTTTATCTTTTACATGACACCTCATGCTAAAAAAATAAATGATTTATGCCAGAGAACGAGTACAATGAAAACATGCCTGATTTCTGCCCGAATGAGTGAAAGTTGAGTAAGAAGTCGCTCAGCTTTCCTGACTAGCAGCTGACAATGGACTTTGATGCATGAGTGAATTTACACAAACATGGGGATCAGGAAACAGGCTATATCAGGAAAGTTACTCATTTGGGCTGGAATCAAGCATGTTTTCATTGTATTCGTTCTCTGGCATATATAATTTATTTTTTAATCATGAGGTGTCATATAAAAGATAAAATTATGAATTTTCATGCGGTGTCTGTCCTTTTTCAAAATAAGTACGTTTACTACTCTTAAAAATCTCCCCAAAACATCACCCAAACTTGCAATTTCTGCGCGCAAATTGAATTTTGGTAACACCACTTTCTATCGTTCTAATTCAGTCATGCGTGAATTATGTGCCATAAGTTGTATATCAAATAAAAGAAGAGACACATAGCTTTTCAGACATATTTATATCATCAAGGAAATTATTCATTATAACATAAAATTTCTGCCATGAAACCCGGTTTCGTTTTTTCTGGGACACGGTGTATATATCACAAACCTTGTAGTGACAAGCTCTGAAACCTTTCCAGCCTGATGCAGGTGTCGATACTGTCTACTAGCCTTGTCTCCAGGTTTAGATCATTGATGTTTGCCGACGTCAGGCTCTGAAGCCTTAGGGGAAGACGAGATTTGTCGCAGCACAGGATTGGAATCACTCGACCAGACAGAGAGCCCTCAGAAGCAGACTGAAACGCCATCTCGATGGTGAGAATCCGCTTGTTGTCCTTCTCTCGACAGTCCTCTTCAGTTATGACCAGGACAACATGAGTGGAAGTTTCCAATGCATGCTCTATGCTCTCAGTCTCGAGAACACCAAGCCTGCTGTCAAAGGGGGTCGTCATGGTGAGCCTGTTCCTCCGGATGATATCCTTCACTTTCCTCACGTCGTCTGTCTCGGCGCTGTAAACGAGATAGATATCGTAGTATTCTTCCTTTCGGCGCTCCGTAGGTCCACCGAGGTCTCCAGACCTCCCAGGGATCACAGCGCCTTGTTGCTGGCTGCCAGATTGGAGTGGCTTCTGAACGTCAAGGTCACAAGCAGCCCTGGAGTTGGAAGCAACCTCTTTGGTCCTCATTGGTGCAGCGTCGCTCTGCTGATCGGAGGTTCTAAGCGACTTTGGTCGACTGATGTCTCCAGAGCCTCTGTGGTTGGGTGTGTCCTGCAGAGTTGGAAAGGCATCACCGATGCTTGCAGAAGCTTCATCGGTATTTGGTTTTGCTTGGCTTTCACTAATTTTTACTGGATCTAAAAAAGCAAATAAATATGAAAATGAAAAATGTATGGATTTAAAGTTGTACTTCAGGCACAGCTATTATGGCTTTAGTATTTGGGTAATTATAAAAAAACTTCAGAATATGGCTTCTCTTTATTTCTGAATGATTTTGATCACCAGAACATAAGCAGGGAAGTACAAAGAATGTTTACATTTTGTATAGCCTGTCTTAGTCGAGACATAGGGGTTGATTATGTAACAATTTCGGGTAACAATTTAGATAAACGACTAGGCCATTATCTTAAAAGTATGATAATTTCTCTTTGGAGTACTAATACTGCACACATTTAGTCGTCATTCTCTAGTCTCGACATTTCAATAAGCATTAGGCATCAATTGTACACAATGCCTGTCAAGGAAGGAAAACCGAAGGACTTGCTTCGGGAGCGCGATATAGGCAATAGCGACTGTGCTTGAGCAGATATCAGCAGCGAATCTCTGTGAAAGTACCGAAGAGGCTGTTTGGCAGGGGGTCACCCACAATTACTTTTCTAACCACCGTACTAATGACGATGATTTAGACTCGTCTGATGATGAGGAGAAGGAAGAAGAAGAGATGGACTTAGACCAAGATGTTGAGATGGAGGACATGCCAGAAGTGGAGGATACGGCCATTGATGCAGACTTGGACAGGGATCCAGAGGAGCTCAACGGGAGGGAAACAAGAGAATTAGAACTATGGTCATGCGTGTGCCTCCAGGTTTGTAAGGAACCTTTTGCTCCGGAAGGGGGGATGTTTGGAGGGGGAATATGTTGGCTTTTGTACAACACTCACCTCTGGTTCTCCATACTCTTTCTCATCTTTTCAATTCCAAGGCTTCCATCTATCCATTCTTCCGCAGGATCATCTGAAGCTCTTTAAGAGCAACATATAGCTTGATGTATAGGTTAAATCGCCCTCCAATATTGCAATGTTTTCAATGAAACTTCAAGGATGAAAGGATGATGTTTGGAGGGGGAATTAAGATGGCTTTTAGACAGCACTCACCTCTGGTTCTCCCATACTCTTTCTCATCTATCCAGTCCACTGCTTCCATCTGTCCATTCTCCTCTAAGATCTTCTTCAGCTCTTCAAGAGCAGCAAGGCTGGCGCCCTCTCTGTCCCTCCATTTGATAAGGACCTTATAAAAGGCCTCCTGGTACTGGGGGTTTGGATGACCTGTTCAAGGTTACAAGATCACAATTATTTGTGACACTAGTGCTAGAGTAACACCACAACACCTTGAAACCAAATAAATAACATTTGAGTATTCACTAAAAGTTACTTTCTCAAATGAAAAAAAAAATAATATCTTCAAAGGAAACTTTAATTACTAACACCTACTTTTGATGCTAATACATTGTGATATTCACACTGAAGGTAATGGTGACCCAAGGAGGTAAATACAACAATAGTATGCATACTAGACAACATGATTTCGAAACTTAAAGGGGGCCACAATGCAAAGAACATCACAGGGTTATATATGTTTTGGCACTGTTGTTCGATGAAAGATACATGTCCAACACTTTGTAAAGGGTTGTATTAACAATGCAAACAACGCAAACTTATGGAACCGTAAGCGCAAAACGTCAGCAGTGAGCCAACTCTATACCCCGAGTACGTTTGGATACAATAGAAGCATGGTAGATGCGTATGTCCTAGACAATGGACTAGTCTTCGTCTGCAGACCCATGGACACTTACTATAGTATCGTGATGTCTTTTCAAATTATATAATTTGTCCGGACACAAATTTTTCTGAACTTGTTGGTGGAATGAACTACTAAAACTATTACATTTCATTAAATGAGATTATTTTTGGGTAGTGGCTCACTATAATAAAGGTCAACCAGTACTTGTTTGATTGGTTCTTCTGTGTGTGCTCTTTTTAGTTTTTAATGCAGTACATATATCAAAGAATCTTGTAAATAGTGTAATTTAAGTAGTCTATTCAATTGGGATGTAGACAGATAAAATAAGATAGACATATGCCCTCATATCCCCTCCTTGGATGCTTATTATTATCCTCTGGCAAAGACCAGTGCTGCAGCATTGTCTGTTACTACTCCATCGGATGTTTCACAAAGATTCTAAGTTGGACCTCATAATTAAGGAAAGCCATTAGTTTCTTAGTGTTGAAACAATGTTTAAAATTGTTTATAAAAGGCATACATTTTGATAAAACTTAATCTGAATTTGTTATCATCAAGGATCATTGAAGTGATTGGTATGCATTAATGTAAACAGACTCATATACTTTCATTGTTATATTGCTTTTGAATATGTTTCATTCAAAGGCTACAAATGGCCTACCATAATTGTGAGTTCAACTTTGTTTCTTTGTAAAACACCCCCTTGGAATAATATTTACCCATGATGTTGTCAAGTGCAGCAGCGTTCTTCACCAGCTTCAGACCCAGTTTGTTGTAGTCCCGCGGACAATTGATCTGATGCGTCAGGTCCTGTAGAAATTTGTCTTGCCCTAGGCACAGGGGTTTTGTTCTAAGTTCTGTTGAAGAAAAAGAAAATAAAAACACTAGGCATGGTTGGTTTATTAACTGGCATACATCTTATACCTATCTTTTGTTCTTACTTGCTTGCTGTTGTTGATTTTTTCTGGGGAATGGATGAATTGATAGGTCTTACTTAGAGATACACGCTAGTGGTTCGGTTTGTCTTTGTTCTGTTAGGCCCGGCGCCGACTCGACCCGATCCGACTGGTTTTCAGCCTGATTAACTCAGTATGCGTTGCCTCAGGACTCCGGTTTTGTCAATCAACTGCCTGTCAGAGGTCATTCGAGGCCGATTCAACATGTTGAATCGGCTCCGACTGAGCGAAACTGACTCTAGCCTGACTGAAAACCAGTCGGATCGGGTCGAGTCGGCTCTGTCTGCGCCGGGTTTTAAAGACAGGAAACAAGTAAATAATTCAGAAGCACATTTTGTTTGTTTGTTTCTTCGTTTAGTTGAAGAGAGAAAAAATGAAATAACTAGGAACAGTTGGTTTGGTTTAAGTTTTGTTGTGCAAAGAAAAAAACAATCTTAGAACATAGTGAGGCACAGTTGGTTTGTTCTAAGTTCTGTTGTAGAAATAAAAACTACATATGAGAGTCCGTAGTCCGTAGAAAATGTTCAAAGCCGAGGCCGAGTACCTTCACAATTTTTGAGGCCGAGACCAGGATCGGTCAAAAAATGTTGAGGCCGAGACCAGGATTCTACGCAATTTTCAGGGACGAGACTAGGTTCCTTCAACATTTTTGAGACCGAGACCATTGGTAATGATGGTCGAGACCTCGTGGAATGTGGTCTCGAGACTGGCTACATGTGGAAAGGGGGGTTCAAACACCACAAATCAGTCATTTTGGGGTCAATGGGAGGGGGGGGGGGGGGTTGAACCTCCCCCCCTGTGTACGCCTATACTATATATAAAAAATGTTCCTTGACTTCTTTCAGAACTTTTTGGAACAAAACAATGTTTAAAATCCTTATTTTTATTTCACTGAGCTGAATAAATGCAGATAAAGGGAAACTTCATGACTTTTCATGACCCATGATATCATTTTACAATTTTCCTGGACTTTTAAGCTGCCTGGAAAACAAAAAAGTAAAATTCATTGACTTTCTTTCCAGGTTCTGTGTGAATAATGACATGTTTACATATATCATTACTACATGCTATGATCACTGCGCACAAGCTTTCAATGTGCAAAGAAATTCATATTCTGCATACCAAATGGGAGATGTTGCATAAAAGTCAGAAAATACATGCATTTGGGCATCATTAGGCAGGGCTGTCAACCCTCCCGCATTTGACGGGAGTCTCATGCCACTACGCTCATAAAAATGAATTATCGAAGGCATTTGTTACTATTGTGGTTCGACTGGTCCTGCTCTGTGTCTCAACAATTTTGAAAGAACTCGGTCTCGGCTTTAAACAATTTCTGCAGACACAACACCCCCCCCCCCCCCACTGAGTGACTTTTGGAGGGCAGGTGAGAGAAGAAAACATTTATCTCCCTCCAAGCAGTTCCCCAAAGTTGACAGCCCTGCATTAGGCATATTTCCTGACTTCCATTTTATCCTCACTTTCCGATTGTTTGCAATTCATTATGCAACACAAAACAAAAGAAGCATTAATTGCGCTGGGTTCACACTAAAGAAATTACATTTGTCTCTTGTTGTCTTAGTTGCCGATCGGGCGAGCAAACTAGTAATTTTGTAACAATTTGCAAGCTCTTACCATTTTTAAGATACGACTTTGCGCTGCTCATTTCTGGATCACTAAGGATGGAGAGCAGCGAATCACTCGCCCGAGATCCATTCGCGTTGCGCCAGGTATAAAGACAACTGTAAACCACATCTTCGTAATCAATCTTGGTTTTGCCGATAATGTTCGCAACATCTGCCTCGGATCCAAGAAGCGTACGTCCCAGCTTGAAGTAGACATCAACGGCATGAAAGCGCTCAGACAGAGCATAGATTTCACAGTCGCTTGTTAAAATGACAGAGTTCTTGTTGCTTGCCATGTTTAACCTGTATCAACAAATACATACATTGTATGTTTGGTAATTCATCATTCCAAATCTGGGTTTCATACAAAATCAATGGCAGCCGGCCTCCATGCTGTACGCGATGAATGGGATTTGCCCGTACAGCGAGAGGCTTTGAATGGTGCTCCTCCCTTGCTCAGAGTCAGAGGGCCAATGTCTTAATGTGTAATAGAGAACTCAATCACTTAATCAAAATTTAATAGATCTGGTGGGGAAACTTCCCTTTAAAGATAAATACTTCTTTGCACAATTATAATCCTTAAAAATAAGTTGTTTGTACAATACAGTTACTGCGAATGCAAAACTACGTCTAAGTTTATTATAGAACAATTTTTACTTTTTGGGGGTATATTTTTTTTCTAGCAATGTACAGCAAAATGAAGAATGTAAAAATTGCCTTTGAAAAGATTGGGGGTGGGGGTTGGAAGTGGTCATGATCTGGGAGCTGATTACTAGTAAGTAGTAACTTTACTCACCTTGGTCGGCCTGTATCGCTTTGGTCCATTCCTTTTACTGTGGTGCCACTACCTACAAACAAAATCAGTCAGAGAAAATACAATTATTGCATGCTATGTCATCAACCCTTTGAGACAAATTAAATTGAAGGAATCCAATAGATCCAGTTCTTTGAAAGGGTCAAGTCTACATGAATATCGCCT
>JBAMJV010008478.1:0-95591 GCA_037951105.1 Echinarachnius parma
CCTATCAAGCGGTATATAGATCTATTGTGCGACCAGTACGGCAAATTTAAAACAATAAGCAAATTAATTCTAGTTCCGATATGTGGCATATACCACGTGAAAGAGGAGGCCTTCTTCTTCAATATGATATATCTCACTAGCTGTAAATTCTGTCGTGCGAGAAGAAAATGACATTTTAATATACCCTGCCCCCCCCCCCCCCCTCCCCTCCCCCTATCAAGCGGTATACATTTATTTGGCTATTTGAAGACGCAGTACAATTACGTTCACGATTCATTCGTAAAACGTTTTCCAAAATTTATGATTGCTCGCGAAGTTTTGCCTTATATAGTCAATAATACACAGATGTTTTCACTGGAAATGCAATATATTACTCTTTTCATCCTATTGCTGAAGTTATACTATATACTTTGATGGTAACATGTGAAAAAACACGTTTTTACTGCGTTCATAGTGCACGTGAAGTTAGCCGATTTTTGTATTTGTCCATTTGAAGCCACTCTATATGGTCGCTGGAGTATAGTTACTATACTCCAGCGACCATATAGAGTGGCTTCAAATGGACAAATACAAAAATCGGCTAACTTCACTACTGTAGTGGTCGCGTACTATATGAAGGTGTATCCTAACTTCGCGCACGAAAATTTCGGATTTTTCAAAGTGGTTTAGGATCAAGAAAATTACAGTAATCTCAATGGAACAATAATAAATTACCCCTCAAATTCTGAGGATTCGATTTATCTTAAACAATTTAATTTAAACTCACAATTTGTGGTGTTAATGGCCCGATTCCGTGACTATGTCATATCAGCAAGAACTTCTTCACCGAGTACGGTAGTCTCCATACTTCGCGCGTAATACATAGGGCACCCTGCCATTGACTTAACACGTATCCCGTGTAGCAAACCGTAACACGCATTTCAATGGCAGTGTGATGATGCAAACATTTTGCACGCATTAGCATCTTAGCACGCGCAGCGTTGTCAAGCTATCTACGGAGATTGCGCGATCCGAAAGTAAATTTGAAGGGTAGGTCGAATAAAGGAGCATTTTGCACAGCCTTTCGATGACAACAAATATGTTCTACTGGAACGATTTCCGTTTAATTTGCTTGATACTGGCCTCCTCCATAATTTTGTTGGAACACCAAAGTTGTGATTTACAAAAAAGACCACAAAAAGTAAGTATTTCTTTAGAAATATCGCTCTTTATTTGCTAATTTTTTGGTTGATGAGTAATTGATGTGTGCTCTTTCAGTTGACATTGACAATTTCCGTCGCCGTGTCCGTGTTCTAATGTTTGCGTATCTCGCCTATGATGCGCGAAGTTGGGATACGCGCGAAGTTAAGACACTTGTCCATACTTGAACGAATCCAGGACAACTCGGCCAACGGATAACTCGACCCTTACCAACTCGGCCAACGACCCTTACATACTCGGCCAACCCGAGTTGGTAGGGGTCCGGTCTGACTTCGGACAACTCGACCCCTTTTATTTTTGTTTAATTTTCGACATTTTAAATATTTTTTTCTAAATAAAAAGTAATAAAATGGGAAGAAACGGTCTTCACGGGCATCATGTGTAAATTTTGTTACGTGAAATAAAGTATTTGTGGAGATAATTTGATTTTTGAAAGGTCATACTTCTTGTGGGTTTTTTTCCTCGTCGCCAAGATTTTGTCACGTGATATCCTCCGCACTCGAACCCACTCGACAGTCGATTTGTGCCTATTTTTCAATCAATTCGCCTTGAAAAAAAATATTTAATAACTGTTCGCTTAAATTGGAGTTTTGTGAGTCTCGAGCTGTTAATTTTTTGTTGACATGAACTCTTAAACGTACATTTTCAAGCACAAAACTCTCCTAATCGCGAGTGGCTTCAAGCCCAGTTCGTATGACATCCTCCGCACTCGGTCGTTATTGGTAAGTGACTAAGTCGATGTGTGTCTAATTTTCAATCAATTCGCCTTGAAACAAAATATTAATAACTGTTCGCTTAAATTGGAGTTTTGTAAGTCTCAAACTGTTAAATTTTGTTGACATGAACTCTTAAACGTACATTTTCAAGCTCAAAACTCTCCTAATCGCGAGTGGCTTCAAGCCTAGTTCGTATGCCGTGCAGTGGCGCTGCGGTGCCCTAAGCTCCAGGGCGGCCTCGCATCGACAAGTCCGCCCGCCGCAGCGGCCTGCCCTTGTTCTGGGACTACGCTACAAAACTTACAAAAACTTACAAAACTCCAATTTAAGCGAACAGTTATTAATATTTTGTTTCAAGGCGAATTGATTGAAAATTAGACACACATCGACTTAGTCACTTACCAATAACGGCCGAGTGCGGAGGATGTCATACGAACTGGGCTTGAAGCCACTCGCGATTAGGAGAGTTTTGTGCTTGAAAATGTACGTTTAAGAGTTCATGTCAACAAAAAATTAACAGCTCGAGACTCACAAAACTCCAATTTAAGCGAACAGTTATTAAATATTTTTTTTCAAGGCGAATTGATTGAAAAATAGGCACAAATCGACTGTCGAGTGGGTTCGAGTGCGGAGGATATCACGTGACAAAATCTTGGCGACGAGGAAAAAAACCCACCAGAAGTATGACCTTTCAAAAATCAAATTATCTCCACAAATACTTTATTTCACGTAACAAAATTTACACATGATGCCCGTGAAGACCGTTTCTTCCCATTTTATTACTTTTTATTTAGAAAAAAATATTTAAAATGTCGAAAATTAAACAAAAATAAAAGGGGTCGAGTTGTCCGAAGTCAGACCGGACCCCTACCAACTCGGGTTGGCCGAGTATGTAAGGGTCGTTGGCCGAGTTGGTAAGGGTCGAGTTATCCGTTGGCCGAGTTGTCCGGCACCCACTTGGAAAGTTAATGATCACACGGCCTATGCGCGCTGCACATACGTGGGGCATGCATACATAGCGTATGCATATCATGCAGACTGTGTACGGTTCCGACTTTTCTTTATGACCACTGCACTGGCGGGGAGCGATGGAATCATCTTTGTTAATTGCCCTGAAATCTACTTGGCCTACGCAAGGTCCATATGATATTCATGCATGTATTCACGGTGTATTTGAGGAGGAAGGGCCAAACCCAAGGTAAGGACGGGACAAGAGGGCTAATTCCCCTATCAATAATAAGGTGATGGCAGGGTTGCCAACTTTGAAGCAGAGGTGAGCGTGTGAGATTGAGACATTAGGCTGCTTTCGTATTGCTCACGTCCACTACTGAACGCGTCGAGAGTGAGCCCAACTGCATGCACTGGGTTGACTAGGCACGTTGACTGTTATTTGTTACCTTTTCGTTTTCACACGTTGACGATCGTTCAGTCATGCCGCGATCGCGCGAACACAGGCACGCATAGGAAGCACATGAAGTCGGCTAAGCCTAACCATTTATTGCCCGACCCTGGCCCATTGATATCGTCACGGCATGCCGTACTGTGAGTGTGATAGACGATGCCGTACACTAAAATGTAGACGTTTGCATTCATTTAATTCAATTTATAGCATACAAACGGGCCAAACACTAACCTAACCAGGCTCTGTGCGTAGCACAGAGCCTGGCATATTGAAGTGTGTGTTAGGTGTATCGCTCGTAACAATTATTGGTAAAAATAGTATATAAGATACTATACAATTTATATCTGGTTTTATACTTACGACGGATGTTATCCATGGACATCAATGGTCCACTGTCTTGATACATGAGGCTCCATTCGGTGTATTTATTCACAAAATTAGGTTTTTATCGTCCAGATTGTGGTAAGAAGCAAAAATTCCAAAATGGTATCCGAATTTGTGTCCACAGTGCGCATGCGTGAGGTCGCAGGTCAAACTTTGGCGTACGAGCCATATAAGCCAGGCCACTGTACTCAATGTTAACCTAACCGCCTGGCATATACATCGCTCGAAATCTTGCAGGAACATGTTTGTAGATGGGCGATGAGGTGTTTTATCCTGTTTAAGCAGATTTTTTTAAAATTTTGTTTACTTGTACTGCACCCTAAAATACCTATGTACGACGGCGCTACACAAAATTACTATGAAAACAATGATAACCTACCTCAAATTGATTATTTATGTCGATTGTCCTTGTTAGAATCCCGCTGTGCGATGCCGACGGATCGAAAAAAAAAGCCGGATTCTAACAAGGACGATCGACATAAATAATCAATTTGAGGTAAGTTATTCTTTTTATAGCAATTTTGTGTAGCGCCGTCGTACATAGGTATTTTAGGGTGCAGTACAAGTAAACAAAATTTAAAAAAAATCTGCTTAAAGAGGATAAAACACCTCATCGCCCATCTACAAACATGTTCCTGCAAGATTTCGAGCGATGTATATGCCAGGCGGTTAGGTTAACATTGAGTACAGTGGCCTGGCTTATATGTATTAGTCAACCGATCGCCACTTACGCGCGGAACCGGAATAAAACCTCGCCTATATATCCCAGCATGCATTGCCGATGACTTTGGAGGCGACAGGACAATTTCGAATATTTGTGCGAAGCCGTTTGGGATTAATCATCAATTTGAGGTAAGTTATTATTCTTTTCATATAATTTCTATGTAGCGCGCAGATAAAACGCACTTTTGTTCTCTAGAAAAGGTTAACCAAATACAAAAAAATTATAATTAAAGGTGATAAAAACACCTCATCGCAAAAACGCTACACCATTTCGATCGTCAGTAATTCACAGCTCTGTGCTACGCACAGAGCTGATCATAGTTAGCCAAACACGTGTTTATGCCATTGGCTTGGCATCGTACGCAATCACAATGCAAGAATTATTAGAAACAAATTGATAAAGTAACATGAGACTTGCTTTTAGTATGATATTTCCGCGTTATCATGCATCTCGAGAAGAGTATGACGTCATAAACAAGACACGGTGACCGTCCTTTGGGTCGCCGCTGAAAACGGGGGTGAACGCGTGCTCAAATCCGACGGTGAGCGTGTGGCTGATATTGACGCATGCGCAGTGCATGAAAATGACGTCGGAACGGCGAGTCGAGTGCTCGGCGACTCGGAACGAAAGCTCGCTATTGCGAGGAGGGAGCGGACCGGAGCGACCGAGCACGGGCGGGCCACTAGCGAGGGAGCGAAGCGACCGAGCGGGGGAGGGTGTGGGAGGGGGGTGTCCCCCCTCCCACCCCTACAAGACAAGGGGTTAACAGCATGCTGCATTAACCCCTTACTCCATTGCCTGGTATAGTCAGCTGCCCTCATTGTCCCAGTAAACACTGCCTAGCCTTAAACTAGATGTTTTTCACACTATCAATTTGATGCTGTGTTATGGCTGTAATAGCTTAATATGGCTTTGTTCAAAATTATAGCATGTCTTCACTCTAAAGAATTCTTACAAACTTTGAACTATCTATAAGATTAACATGGTCATGATTGAATGAAGGCTTCATTGAATCATGACCATGTTAATCTTATAAGTAGAATCAAAGCTGGCTGTAAAGATTTAAGAATTCTTTATAGTCACAGATTGACCTTCATTCTTTGTTACACTTATACAAAAGCTAAACCAGGGCCTATGGCCAGGCAGTCAATTCACACATTCACAGACAATGGACAGAGATGTAAGATCCTTTCAGTCACCTTGTCATTGAAGTTTTTTGTACCACTGTTCTGCAGTTTCAGTAGGAATTTAAGAATGTTACTGGGCATAAGCCTAAACATGTAAACAACTGGTCTACTTTTGCATTTAGAGGGCAGTACAGCTCTGACCAGATTGGATCAGATCCATTGCAGTACACAATTCTCAAATAGGAATTAAAAGTACTTTTTACATAAGAAGGCCGGCTCAATGTAAGTTTCAAATTGTGTTTAATTCTACCCTCCTACTATCCAGTTGATTAATTTGGTGAGATAATACTTTATTATAGCTAGAGATAGTTTTACATTTTTGGTAAATCTCACAAATTTGTTTACTGTGCTTTCTATATGGCATTGGTCCTAGGGTGCCCCCCTCCCACGGTAGGGAGCTTTTGCAATTGTGAACTTTAAATCATGATGCATACCTAATGAGGTAAAATAACATTTCATATACAGTCATTAAAAACCCTAGGCCTAACCTAAGTCACTATGTTCGCTTACCAAAATACAGGTAACACTAACAGTAACATGTCTTGATCATAAATGTTTCTTCTAGCGCGGCGCGGCACGATTGTACTTCCGGATATATCGGAAGCATGCATGCCATAAATGGTTTCGACACCTACGGAGACGAGAGGCTGGCACGCCCCGAGTGCGCCGGGCGACGTGTTCATCTAGCTAGGGTGCAATTTACGCAAATCCGGCTGGTGAACCGGGGCCGGCCATGTACGTTCACGGCCGGTTAGGCGGATTTTGCCGGGAAAATGCGCGTATTATTATTTTGCACGAAATACGGAACGCCTGTTTTTTTTGTTTTTCTCCAATATGCTTCTAAAGGCGTGTGATATTAAGATCTATCAGCGTGAGAGCGGGAGAGAGGGGTGAAATGTGTGTGTCACACGCTCAATGCGTGAGACTTGGCAACCCTGTAATAGTAATTAGCAGTATGACAATGACAATGAATTTTATGACAATGAATTTTATTTCTCAAAAATGGCCCCTCACGGGGGCATGGGAGAAATACAAAGATACAACAAGTGTATATTATAAACATATAATATGCGTAAATATCTGAATATTAAAAGAACAAAGTATTTACATTAAGTATAAACATGATAAAAAAGAAACAAAATTTTTGGCAACACTTTGGCGATGTCAAGTCAACACCGCGCAAGAAAAAGAAAAAATGGACAATATGAGTAGCACAACTTTAAACTAACACACACAATTGCACAATAACTTATTTGGCACTAGTAAGAGAACTTACAAAACCTTGATAAATTCTTTAACTGCTTAATATTACTGACATTGAATAACTAGTACATCTTATATATTGACTTATATACATTTGGCCTGTTAAAATAATGACCTTTAAAGGGACAGGTCCACTTTTACAAAACGTCTGAACAGCTTTCAGTTGACGGATGGGGATCAATGTAACATGCAAAAAAAAAATCAGAGCGAACAGCCCTCTAATTTGAATTCTACGAATGAAAAATGAATGCGTCCCTCCATTTAAACTATATATCGGCCCCAAGCGTCCACGTTCGCAGGGCTGGATAAGGTTTATCCTGAACTAATTCTATCACCACCTTCATCTCCACCATTTAGCAATAAAGTTTATCTGTATTGCTTTGTTCACTACGACTACGAGAATAAAATGGCTTCCACTAATCATCGCCGGAAGCATGCGCCCTTTTCAGGACGGACGATGACAGTGATGTCCATCAATGCCGAAGGGTTTTCTTCAGCGAAAGGACAGCTGATTAGGAAACTCTGCCACGATAATGACTGTGATATCCTGTGTCTACAGGAGACGCACAGAGGCCAGCAACAGTTCAGGCCCAGAATTCCCAGAATGAAGCTTGCTGTGGAAAGGCCTCATGAGAGATATGGTAGTGCGATTTTCACCAAACATGACACAATCATCGACCAGACATCACTAACTGAGAGTGACAACGTAGAGATCCTGTCAGTCAGCCTAGGGAAATTGTCTGTGACATCTAATATACAAGCCGCCTGGCACAAGTTTCTCATTCAGAGAACCTGAGACCTTCAACTACCAGCAGATCAATGTTGTTATTGGAGACTTCAACAGCCATAGCACCAGTTGGGGTTACAGTGAAACAAATGATGATGGTACTCTGGTAGAGGAGTGGGCTGAAGCACACCAACTCAACCTAATCCACGATGCAAAACTCCCATCTTCCTTCAACAGCGGCCGTTGGAGAAGGGGATACAATCCAGACCTGGCCTTCACCAGTGAGCGCATATCTGCCCTCAGCAAGAAGAATGTGCTAGATCTTATACCCCATTCACAACACAGGCCAATCGTCATCGATATCTCTGCTGCTGTGGTGCCCCAGAAAGTTCCCCTTAGACGACGCTTTAACTTTCGCAAAGCCAATTGGAAGGATTTCACCAATGACCTCGATGAAGCCTTGGCTGATCTTGACCCTACCCCAGCCAACTATGAGAAATTTATCAAACTGACACAGGACATATCCAAGAAGCACATCCCCCGAGGATGCAGGGAATATTACGTCCCTGGAATCTCTGCAGATAGCGAAGCCCTCTATGATGAGTACTTGAAGCTTTATGTGGAGGATCCCTTCTCAGATGACACCATGAATGCAGGAGAGATGCTGACGGCAGCCATTGCCGAAGAGCGAAGGAAATCCTGGCAAGAACTCATTGAAGATGTAGATATGACACACAACAGCAAGAAAGCTTGGTCAACTATCGAAAAGATCAACAACGACCCCAAACAAGCAAAAGTGCACTCCAACGTCACTGCTAACCAGGTTGCTCACCAGCTTCTGTTGAATGGCAAAACGCAACATAAACTCCAGCAAAAAGATCATCCTCCATGGAACCAGTCCGATGAAGAATCCAACTGGACCTTTACCCTGAAAGAACTCCAGACAGCAATCAACAGCCTTAAGAACGGTAAGGCAGCTGGTCTTGATGACATCCGGACTGAGCAGATTAAGCATTTCGGACAGGTTGCTCTACTATGGCTTCTTACCCTGTATGACAATTGTGTACTCCAGTCCCAACTACCAAAGATCTGGAGGAAAGCTCGAGTAATCGCTATCCTCAAACCAGGCAAAGATCCACAAGCTGCCAAAAGCTACAGACCAATCTCCCTACTATGCCATCTCTACAAGCTTTTTGAGCGCCTCATCTTGAACAGACTTGGCCCTATTACGGAATAGCATCTAATCCCTGAGCAGGCCGGCTTCTGTCCTGGGAGGTCATGCACAAGTCATGTCCTCAACTTGACTCAGTTCATTGAAGATGGCTTTAAGAGGAATCAACCTACCGGCGTGTTTGTAGACCTTACGGCTGCCTATGACACAGTGAACCATCGATTACTCCTCAATAAGCTGTACAGGATGACAAGTGACATCCATCTGACCAAACTCATCCAACTGCTACTAGGAAACAGACGTTTCTTTGTGGAGCTGAACGGAAAGCGCAGCAGGTGGAGGATACAGAAGAATGGACTCCCACAGGGCAGTGTTCTCGCCCCAGTCCTGTTCAACATCTACACGAATGACCAACCTGTCTCTCCGGGCACAAGGAGCTTCATCTATGCTGACGATCTCGGCATTGCCACCCAGAACAGCGACACCAATGAGATAGAGAGCACCCTAACATCAGCCCTAGACAACCTGACAGTATACTACAGAGACAACCAGCTGAAAGCAAACCCTACCAAGACCCAGGTCTGCTTATTCCATCTACGCAACCGCGAGGCTGGGAAGAAACTATCACTCACATGGAATGGTACCCCCCTCGACCACTGCGATCATCCAGTGTACCTTGGCGTTACCCTGGATCGAACACTTTCATTCAAGCAGCATATCGGAAAGGTGAGGGGGAAAGTGAGGACCAGGAACAACCTCCTCCGGAAACTGACAAACTCCTCTTGGGGTGCCAGTGCATCTACACTACGGGCAACAGCTCTTGCACTTTGTTATTCTGCTGAGTATGCGTGCCCTGTCTGGGAAAGATCCTCGCACTCGAAGAAACTTGACCCAATTCTCAACGATAACTGCAGAGCAATCTCTGGTTGTCTAAAGCCGACAAATGTAAGCAGCCTATATGTCCTGTCCGGCATTGCCAGTAGCCAGTAGCGTGGAGCGTCTCAGACAAAGTCAGGATAGCCGCCATCCATGTTATGACATCCAACCATCCCAGAAACGGCTCAAATCGAGGAAAAGCTTCCTACACTCTGTCCAACCGCTGACCGAATCCCCACAGGTGGCCAGACGTAGGCTTTGGGAGGAGAGGCGGAGCAGTAACCGCCACCATGACAAGCTACCTCTCCCTACTAAGGAGCAGTTACCCCCAGGACACAAGCAAGACTGGAAGACATGGAAGTCCCTCAACCGACTTCGCACAGGGATGGGTCGATGCAAAGTCAACATGAAAAAGTGGGGATACACAGATGATGACAACATTAACTGCGACTGTGGCACATCACAAACCATGCAACACCTCCTTCAGTGTCCTAACCGTGAGGAACAGTGTACATGTATATCTGGAGAGTTAGAATGTAACCAGGTTTCTGAAATTCCAAATGACAGAAAAATTAAAGTTTTTCATTAAATTAAAAAATGTTTCAAAAGATTCAAAATGTTTATTAATACTTCTAGAATTAATATGTAATAAGCTAAAATTATTATTATTATTACTACTATTAGAATCACTTATGACATTACTATTATAATTATCATCTGTATGTTTATCTTCTTTAGAAAAGACCGATAAAAAGTCCTGAATAGTGTAATAATAATTTAAATCACATCGTTAGACTTAATGTGTTGTAGAAAATGTTTGATGTGTTTTTTCTTTTATTTTTGTTAAAGGGAAAGGCCAGTAGTGGGAAATATCTTGATTGATCAAACTAATTGATTAGTATTATTGAAATAACATAAAAAGGAGCGTGTGTTGAAAATCTGAACCGTACTATCGTCAAATGCAGAAAAATCAGTAAAAACGTTTATAGGTGTCTCCTTATAGGAGAAACGGAAACCATACAAGAAACTCCACACATGGGACTACCCTGTGCAAATTTCAGGAAAATCTTCATATTTTCTATATTTTCCGGTATTTTTATGAAAGCCGCTGACATTGAGCCTACATTCACCGTCAGCTTGGTCCGTCTACGCTGGCCACATTCTGTACGCTCGTTCGAGCGATTTGCTTGGGCGAATTGCCATGTGCGCATTTGCCATAGGATTTACACGTCGCACGTGGCTGTATATCAACTATACGACCATCGGCGAGATATCTATCCAGGCCGGATCGATATGATAATTTACCAGATATATCAATTAGTAGGCGGTTTCCAGGCAAAATTTGTATCATCCCGTATTAGTAAAAACATATTCTTTCATAGGATTGGTAATAAGAGCTTCCATTTCATTTTTTGAGAGAGGGGTGTTTCCAAAACTGGTCTTTATCTTTAAAATGGATCAAAATTAATAAATTGTGATACATTTACCCCCAAATCATGCTTATAATCTAATCTTTCTGGTTACTTATTGGGGCATTTCCACGGGAAAGTGGACATGAACTCAAAAAAACAATTCGCTCTATTTCAAATCCTATTTATCTTTTCTGGATTATTTTTTCATACAACATGATCCTATGATTATATCTTTCAGTTCACATGATTTTTTTAATTCTCAGGTGTCTCCTTATAGGAGAAACGGAAACCATACAAGAAACTCCACACATGGGACTACCCTGTGCAAATTTCAGGAAAATCTTCATATTTTCTATATTTTCCGGTATTTTTATTATTTAAGGCAACAAATTGGATGACTGATAATCACAGTACCTTTTCAGATTAAACTTTCAGCCTTTTGAGTGCTCTAAAGTATATTTTTTTATGAATCAAAACCTCCGGACAAACTGTAACGCGAGTTACCGATGTTTCTGCAACCTACAATTTATTCCCAAATTGTTTGGAATTTTTTTCAATACTAACTCATAGGACACATACAAATGTCAAATTAGCACATAAAATATTTGACCAGGATTATTTAAATGGTGCTTTGCACGTTTTCGGGGTTACTGAATTTTGTCCATGTCTTTTTTTTGTAACGCGAGTTACTGAACAGGATTCTTCCGCAAAGGTTCATAAAGGTAGCTCTGTCAGTCTTTTTTGTGTTGTCTAGTAAGTGCACATCTACTCAATCCTTGGTGATAAAATCAGCCTACAGTTCCATAAAATAATGAAGTTACAACACATTGAAGTAGTCATGTAGCATAAAGTGTAACGCGAGTTACCGTGGAAATGCCCATTGACCATCCAATTGTAACTAGAAATGTCCACTGCCGCGCAATGCGAATGTATCCCCCGGCACTGGCAGCAATTTTGCGTCATTCTTATGTTCGAAGTAGGGACAAAGATATCCCTCCCCTCCCTCAAACAATGTAGAGATCGTCACCAGTGGCCCGGACTATTGTCAAGACTAGGAGCAGCATCACCAAAGAAATATGTGTGTAGATTAGAGTATAATGCATCTTTATAGAAAATTCAAAAGAAATCTGTCAAAAAATGTGACCTGCAGAGCCTGCAGAGTGCACACAAGACAGCCACCAACATATGACCTTTGACCCTCTAACAGACGGAACACAGGTGGCAGCATCACCAAACACAATGTGTAGAATTTACTAAGACACACCTACATACAAAATCTGAAAGAATCAAGAAATTTGGAAGTTAGAGCGCACAAAAGACATATATGACCTTTGACCCTATAAAGGACGAAACAACAAGGGCAGCAACATCAACAAATATAAATTTGTAGATTGTACCAAGATACATTTCCATACGAAATTTGAAAAAAATCTGTCAAAAAATATGACCTGCAGAGCGCACACTAGACACCCACCAAAATATGACCTTTGACCCTATAAAAGACGGAACACGGGTGGCAGCATCACCAAACACTACAGATGTGTAGATTTGAGCAAGATACACCTCCATACAAAATTTGAAAGAAATCTGTCAAGAAATGTGGCAGTAAGAGCGCACAAAAGACACAAATGACCTTTGACCCTATAAAGGACAGAACACGGAGGCAGCATCACCAAAAACTATAGGTGTGTAGATTATACCTTGATACACCTCCATACAAAATGTTTTAAAAATCTGTCATAAAATATGACCTGCAGAGCGCACACTAGACACCCACCAAAATATGACCTTTGACCCTATAAAAGACGGAACACGGGTGGCAGCATCACCAAACACTACAGATGTGTAGATTTGAGCAAGATACACCTCCATACAAATTTGAAAGAAATCTGTCAAGAAATGTGGCAGTAAGAGCGCACAAAAGACAAAAATGACCTTTGACCCTATAAAGGACAGAACACGGAGGCAGCATCACCAAAAACTATAGGTGTGTAGATTATACCTTGATACACCTCCATGCAAAATTTGAAAGAAATCCGTCAAGGAATATGGCAGTTAGACCGCACACTAGAGTGCACACAAGAAATAGATATCAAAATATGACCTTTGACCCTATAAAAGACAGAACACTGGAGGCAGCATCACCAAAATAAATAGGCTTGTAGATTATACCAAGATACACCTATATCGGAGAGACTGCCCGACCGATATCAGAAAGAATCACCGAGCATAGGAGGGACGTCAGGCTACGCGGAACTGACAACTCAGCCGTAGCCGAACATGCTTGGGACAACCAGCATCAGCCAGACTGGGACGGGGTTCGCTGCCTTTCCCAAGAACGGCATTGGTACACACGTAGGGTAAAAGAAGCTATACAGATCCGTCTCAATCCCAGTAATTTCAATAGAGACAACGGGATGGATATACCCGAATTTTGGATGCGTACAATACGTCGCCATGACACCCCCGACCAGCCGGCCCGCAACGGTTGATTCCAACCAGTATCGAGCCAGCGGTCCGTTGATTGGTCGAGCTCGCTATTGTTCCCGCCTAGCAAGCAAGCCGAGCCAGCGCCTCGCTGATTGGTTTTAGCACCCGTGTACACCGGCCAATAGAATTTGCCCGTTATGGACCAATTAGGAACAAACTCGCTCATGCGAGATAACGCGGTTTGGAGCCGCATGAGAGCATAAATAGGATTGTTTTACGTTACTTTATATCACTTGACAAAGTATTGCAGCGGCATACGAAACGTCGTGATCTTTTAGATTCCATGTTGACCATACATTGCGAGACAAACGAATATCACTAGCAATATTATTTTCGAAGATACACCTTCATTCAAAATCTGAACAAAATCCCTTGAGAAATGTGGCCTATAGAGAGCACACAAACCATCCACAAAAATATGGCCTTTTAGGCCTATAAAAGATGGAACACTCGGGACAGCATTACCTCAAATTATAGATGTGTAGATTATACTAAGATACACCTCCATACAAAATTTGAAAGAAATCTGTCAAGGAATATGGCAGTTAGACTGCACACTAGAGTGCACACAAGACTTCTATCAAAATATGACCTTTGACCCTATAAATGACGGAACACTGGAGGCAGCATCACCAAAATATATAGGCTTGTAGATTATACCAACATACACCTTCATTCAAAATTTGAACAAAATCCATTTAGAAATGTGGCGTATAGGGCGCACACAAATCATCCACAAAATATGGCCCTTTACCCTATAAAAGACGGAACACTGGGGGCAGCATCACCAAAAAATATATGTGTGTAGATTATACCAAGATACACCTCCATACAAAATTTGAAAGAAATCCGTCAAGGAATATGGCAGTTAGACTGCACACTAGAGTGCACACAAGACATCTATCAAAATATGACCTTTGACCCTATAAAAGACGGAACACTGGAGGCAGCATCACCAAAATCTATAGGCTTGTAGATTATACCAACATACACCTTTATTCACAATTTGAAAAAAAAAATCCCTTGAGAAATGTGGCAGTAAGAGCGCACACAAGAATATGCGCGGCAGCGTAACGCTGCTGGATCCAAAGTATCCACCAGCAGCATACTGCTGGGGGGATACAATTATGGAGTAATTTAAATCACCTCAAATTGTTTTAAAAATCCAGTGGGGTATTGATTTTTTTTTCTCATCAAAATTGAGATTTTAAAATATTAAAATGATCCATAGATTCTAAGCTTTAAAAAAATACATACTTTCTGGGGTAGGGGGTAGCATAGAGTAACTATAATAGACTAGAGAGGAAACTCAGCCCAAAGTTCGTCAAATTAGAAGCGATTTATCTAGGTCTTGAATATTCATGAGGCGCCGGATGATCCCATTTAAAGGAGAATTCCGGACGAGTTTTTAAAAAGTACAGTATATTGGAAATAAATCTATGGATGTGCTTGAATATTTTCAGGATTTGACTCTCTTTGGTTGATTTCTAAGAGATTTTTCTAATGTCATTAACTCTGAGGAAATATTTAAATTTACTGCACACAATCATGAGACCCTTCGTAGCACCCTCAATTTGCTCAATTTCTTGAGTAGGCTTGAATCCGGTGCCACTGCATTGTGATCACTGCATGTGTCATTCATAATAGCCGGCCATGCAGAGCCAGGAAATTCAATAACCACTTTTACGGGACTTTGTGTCTATTCAAATTCCAATGAAAGCCAAACGTGTTACAATTTCGGGCAGGCAAGTATTTTCAAACGGTTCAGTCAATGCAGTAATACTCAAAGGCACGGTTGAGTGGCGCATCGTGGACTAAACTATTCATGATCGAGCATTGTATTGGTCCGATCAAAAGAACACATTCGCTGCAGTGTAAACACATAGATAGGCGCATAGTGAGGGGCGCACGTCACAAATTGGTGCATTGTGGGATAGAACAAGCTCGCTCGCGAATTGTGTCATTAGAATTTCAAAGCCAATTATAAGAACCCACAATCATACTTTTTTCACACAAAATTGTGTTTATTGACCTAGAATATCTGTCTTTTAATCATTAGAAGCTTGAAATCGTGTGGAAGTCCACTTTAATGCTATTTCTCACGTAAAAGTATTTGAAGTGTTTTGAAATTCTACTGAGCATGCGCAGTTCAACTTGCGCGCTGTATTTATATGATTTGCATATTTACGCACAAATGTTCTCATTAGCATATCATTATTATTCATGAGATGTTTTTTCTCTCATAAAAGCATGTGTATAGTGTTTACGTACTCCTACAATGTTGATTATGCTCTCCAATACAGTGTTTTTTTAATCATTTCATCAGTTAACTATTTCCCTTGCTAAATGTATCATGTACAGCTTTGAGTTCTGATTTAGTCTTCATATTAAAGACAAAAATCCTACTGTTATGGGGCCAATTGTGTATGGGGGTGTAAGTTGGCATGCTAAACTGTTTTATATTTGGTGGAAATTGTTCTTATGGATTAGGTAATTTAATAGTTTAGATTGTTGTCTTTATTGTCAACAAGACTAGAGAGCAGCAATTAAGTTGTTGACCCCCCCCCCCCCCCAAAAAAAAAAAACCCACAAAAACAACAAACAAACAAACAAACAAACAAACACAAACAAACAAACAAACAACAAACAACAACAAATTCAACTAAATAAATCCAACAGGTTACTTCTGGTTCTAATGTGTGCCACCACCAACATCACTATCAAACTTATCACTGATTATAAACCATCACAACTTAATTGATGTCATTCACCATCGTAGTCATATCATTACTGCACATGCATGTCATAGCCTGTATGTAATAAAGATTGAGTAATAAGTAAGTGTAGGCCTGTCAGAATACACTTCTAAACAGCATTCACTTTTAATTGCACATCCTCTCATACCACACATACATAAATATAAACCCCTCAAAAAAAGTTCGGAAACTCAAGTTTGATTGATCATATCTCTCGTATTGTTTAATAAGCATATTCAAAATTGGTGTCACAGTAAAGCCTCATTATATACCTTTCAAACGGTGCATTATGTGTAGTGATTATGCATTTGGGGCGATTGCAGTAGCCTAGAGAATAGGGCAGTGGCGTAGCGTGGTCGGACTGATTGGGGGGGCACGCAAAATTATTGGGGGGGCACACCTTATGTATTTCTTTGTTTTTTCAAAAAATGGCCCCTTATGTTTTCTATTGTTTTTTCAAAATTATTGGGGGGGGCACAGGCCCCCCCGTGCCCCCCCCCCCCCCCCCCCCCCCGTAGCTACGCCACTGGAATAGGGGGAGGCAGGAAGTGAAATGTCGCAAAATGGCTTTAATTCATTTAATTTACGAGTGCATGACTGTGTTGACCAGTTTTCTAAAGGTTAACATTCTATTGAATACTGCCACCCTTTCCATTCATCAAAATTGTTGAATTTGATACCATTTTAATGGAAATTATCTCTTCATTACGATGGCATATTAATCGTAAGGATTATGCAAATGGGGTGTGTGCAGCGAACCGGAATATGGAGATAGGTCGAGTGTGAAATCAGACAAAAAGATATGGAGTTGAAAAGTGAAAAGTGTTTTTTAACGAAAGAAATGACTCTTCAAACTTATTTTTTTTACAAGTTTTTATTCGTATTTTTACACATTTTAAAGCACCAATTTCTACTAGTTGAATACCATATTACAATTCTTATAGTTTAAGCTTAACATTTATGGCGAATTCATGGTCGGAAAATTAATCCTGAGCACACAGGGAGAAGGAGAACTAGGCGATCACAATGCGGTGCGTTCATTACTGGGCGCAATCATGCACTGACCTGCGACCTAGTTCTGAATAGAAATTGCGCACAGCCTCATTATAGCACGGGTAGCGGTCCTACTGACTGGTTCTCATAAATATTCACTCATATATATACTCATTACATATAATGCAATTTTCTAACTAAATTTTCTAATTAACTAACAACTATTTTCAATTATGAGCAAAATTTATCACCACTGGTTAGATAATTGCATATATAATGAGTACTGCTGCTCACGAATGTATGAATATTCATTAGCAGCAGTAATTTGCTCAATAAACTTGCAATTTTTACATCTGTAACCAACATTTTTTTGTGAGAAAAAGGTATATGTTGCTGAATGCTACAACAGACAGCAAGCTCTTGTCATGCCATAGGCCAGTGTAATATGCATTGAACATGACTACAGGGTGTCCCCCCCCCCAAAAAAAAATAAAATAAAAAAATCAAAACATTATTTATTTTAAAATATTTTTTTTTTGCTGTACCTGTGTATAAGGCGCACCCCCGACTTTGAAATTTTTTCCGACGGAAAAAAGTGCGCCTTATACACGGAGTTTTACGGTAGGCCTTACGTAGTACATTCACGTACGTAATATGTACACAATTGGTTTATGAATGACCGTAATGAACCACCCAAGGCCAAGGGCAAGGCCAAGACCAAGTTACCAATTTAAGTCTTGGACCACAACCACTGGCACTGATTTTCATTGTCTACTGACTGTCTAGTGTGATTTGGATTAAAAAAAAAAAAAGTTTTAATCACTTCAGTTACCAAAATCAGTCTGTGTTCCAGTGTTTCCAGATATTAGAATGAGAGCCTGAGCCTGAGGACTGAGGTATACCCGGCCTAGTCCTAGTCCTACCCTAATTCCTAGACCAACTTTGCCTTTTAAAATAACAATAAAAATGTATCTGTATTTTGTTGGTTTACAATGGCAATTTACAATGGATATCTGTAATCCTGTTGTACTTGCCACTAAAGGGCTTGCCTAATTTGGCAGCAGTTAATTATGTTGAGCCCTGTTTGAGTAGGACAAGTTCTCAGTTTACCCCGCAACAGAGATCATTTTTGGTCACCGAGTATGCAAGGGTTATGCCACCGTTATCCCAATGTTTGGTGTCCCGGCAGTAAAAGTTATAAATTCTTTCACAATTTGTTTTATTCCTCACCCAGCCACTTGGCGCAAGTGTGATTTTGCAGTCTTGTAAAGATTGTCTGATGTTCAGTCATGCGTGCAGAGATTAAAATGAAAAGGGTACCAAAATATGCTCGGAGGATAACTTTATCAGGACTTATCATAAAACCCATGATTAAATGTCCATACTTCAAACAAGACAACTTTTAAAAGATGGGACATTTTTTCTGACTCGCTCTGTATATAGGCATGTAGACTAAGCAATGCAAGATTTTCAACCTTGACCATGACTGATGACGTCATCTAGGCGCCATTTTGTATTTATTTTCGTCAAATACATTATGTATCATAACTCTATAACGCAATATCATAACTATATCATATTTTACATAATGAAAGTTAATGTCATTACAGAAAGCATAGCAAGGTTTTCAACCTTTACCAATACTGATGACGTCATCTACGCGCCATTTTGTATTTATATTTGTAAAATACATTATGTATCATAACTCTATAACGCAGAATCATAACTATGTCATATTTGGCATGATGAAAGTTAAAGGTAAAGGCCAGTTTTGGAAACGCCCTCCTCTCAAAAAAATGAAATGGAAGCTCTTATTACCAATAATGTGAAAGAATATAATTGTACTAATGTAGGATTATCCAAATTTGGCCAAGAAACCGCCTACTAATTGATATATTTTCAAAATGATAAATTGATCTAGGGCCGGATAGATATCGCCAACACGGAATCGCTCATACGCTTACGTGTATTACGACCACGAGGTGTACACGAGGTGTAGCGCAATACGGGCTTGTCTCTAGCTTGTCAATATCTCCCCCAGCGCTAGCACAATTTCACAATTTTTTTTCACAACAATTTTTTTTTCCAGAATTTTTTTTCAGACATTTTTTTGGTCAATTTTGTTTTCATTTTTTTTTTTTTTTCATAAATTTTTTTTTTTCTCAATTTTTTTTTCTTCATACTTTCTTTTTTTCATAATTTTTTTTTGGGGGTTCTTTTAAAAAAAAAAACTTTTTAAACAAATTTTCAAAACTTTGTTCCCCTTTTTTAAAAAACTTTTGTTTACCTTTTTGTTAATTTTTAATTTTTAATTTTTCATTAATTTATATATTTTGGGGGGATCTATTTTGCCTATACTCAACAGCCCACATAATACTTGTTCAATGACAAGTATCATGTCTACCTGTAGTTATATTTTTGTATTTCTAATCCATGGTAGATTGGGTTCCCTTTCACAATAACACATTTTTTTTTACACACATTACAATATCATTATCATTATTACAAATTTATCTATTTATCTTCAGTGGACAGGGTGAGGGCGACAACAGTACTTGCCAGGACCATACTCTCAAGGTCATCTTGACGCCTTTATCTCAGTCGGGTTCCTCTGATGGCCCATGTTTCCTGAATTTCCATTGCAAGTCAGGAGCCGATATGGTGTCTGCCGTTATCTTGAGTAATGCACGACATGCAGAGATCCACAGTGACATGGATGGTTACGTGAGGACGGTGAGAGGGGAGAGGATGCCCAAAAGGGAAAGAGAAGAGGTGGAGGATGTTGTCTACAGGAAGGAGATCAAGCTGAACAGACCTCAGACCAGCTTTGCTTTAAAGGTTTGTCTTAAAGGGAACTGTGGGTATATCTTGCAATAACACTAGGATTATGATTCATAATAATAATAGTAGTAATAATGTTGACTCATGTAATGTAAAGTCTATGAGAAATATGTGTTGTCATCACTTAGATTCATTCTCACGGTCCATGATCTTACAAAAACACAATTATCAAAACTTAATATGCTTGGTACTAGATATATTAAGAAGTGGTTGGAAATGCCTTCCAGAGGTGCAACCTCTGCCATTATTCATAGTCCAGTCGGTATTGACATTCCTCAATTGTCCACTATATATCAGGAAAGTCATACCTTACGAATTGCACATGGACTTGTACAATCTGATGGTAAAGTTCAGGGAGCAATCAAAAGTAAGATAGAAAGGGAGTTAGGATATGTTTAAGAAGTCCTATGGTAACCTTGCAGCGGTAGTCGAGGAGGTATTGGGGACAGTGGATGACAATAATTGGAAGGAGGTGAAGAAAGGGGTCAAAAAAGATTATACAAGAGGATAGGCACACAAGATGGGAAAATGAAGTTCAAACTCTTGGGCCCGGATTCACAAAGGAGGCTTGTAGGAGGTTTGTACAAACCATGGTTTATGATTGTCTACATCTATGGAGTGCTGCTCGTATACAAGTAAAACAATTTATAATTTCTAATGATTGATATGACTGTTAGTGCCTGCTAACCAGCAAATTTCACCATGTAAATGTGTACCATCAACATTGTTAACAAGTACGAGTTTACATTCTTTCTCCATCAGTTTACAAATGGCACTCCATAGATGTAGACCATGGATAAACCATGGTTTGTACAAACCTCCTACAAACCTGCTTTGTGAATCCGGGCCTTGTTGTTCAGGGCCAATTTCTTCAGTTGTTGACGAGGGAAGAGGAAGATCTAACTTGGAAAAGTATATACAGTTTTCCACGTAGAGTCTTGCAGTAAGTGCTTCGATTGATGCTCTCCCCACATTCAGGAACTTACAAAGGTGGGGAAAGCGCCAGTCTGGAAACTGTAATCTCTGTAACAATATGCAGACATCATATTTCCAATGGTAACACATTTATGAACGGTAATACAGTAATAAGGGAGATACATGTATGAACGCTCAAACTTGAATTGCGGAACTTTTTGTGAGGGTTTATAATACAGACTTCACATGACACGAACTTACGCCAGCTGATGATGGAAGTGGAATACAAATCTCTCGAAAACAGCTAATTACATTTTATTATTGCGTATAAAGAATATTCCATTATACTTGAATCATGCAAATAGATTTGTCTACCCTTCTATGTCGTGTAATTTCCCGAGATGTTTTCGTAAACATGTTAGCCTTGCAGCTAGCGCAGAGTGAATATTGTTGGTGACTATTGTTCAGGTTATGTATAGACATGACAGTGAATCTTGAGCACACCTTTGCATTTTATGATGTCATGCAGTGCATATGTAATTAATATTCGCAATTAAATAGTACTAGTAGTAGAAGTGTTTTTAGTGACTTTACTGAAGAATGAATTCATGGTATTTTCCGTCTCGTCCTCTTCATTCTATCCCTCCTACATCCCCATCATCATCATCATAATCATAATCATCATCATCATCATGATCATCATCACTATCACTATACCAATGACATTATATTTTGTGGAGCTGTTTACATCAACTTTGATGTCTACATTTAGTAGCAGTTCCTCCTGAAGATCAGGCATTGTGATGAGAATACTTAGCGTTCGGGTGGTATTAGAGCTGAGTCAAACCGGATATTTTGCATTTCGAATATGAGTCGTGTAAAAACGGTCGGATATCGAATATCCGAAATAAAAAAAAATTAAAAAATCGATTTATATATTTTTTTTCTATTTAAAAAAAAAATAAATATTCTGTCCGTTTTTTTCAATTAGAATCTGCAGTACAGTGTGATGTTAGTGTACAAACTGCTGTCAAGATGAAATACTTCGATATCTCATCATAGATTCTTCTAAATTTGGCACTCACTATACCACTTGTATATTAATCCTCTTACCTTTGGTTTATTATTTGTTTTGTTTATTTGTAATTTATGTAAAATACCTTAATTTTTAACTTTAGCAATAGATACGCAGGGTTCAATGTGCCATTTTCTGATCGAATCTATCGAATGGGGATTACAAAAAAAATTTCTTTTTTCTTTCGGATATTCGTATCCGAAAATTTGTATTCGGTATCCGACCTTCACGGTCGGATATCGAATAGCCATTCGATTTGACTCAGCACACATACACCTACAGTACACAAAGCCCATGGGCTTGGGAGCACACCTACAGTACACAAAGCCCACGGGCTTGGGAGCGCTCTCATGCGCTCTTCACACATGTGACGTCATTAATCGTACCCCCACACAGCAGGCTGACCAAGGGCGAATAACGGGTCGAAATTTTATCACTTTAGATTGCAGATTAATCAATTCTGTGACAATTTTTGACAAAATATATATGAATTATTAGGAAGAATGTAACATTTCCTTTGCGATGATGCCAACATTATTTAGGTTACAAGCATTTTTAAACCTTCACTCAGGTACTTTAATGATACTTCTCACATGCTGAATAATGATATAGCTCGATATACTCCTGATTCGATCTGCTCTGGTTGATCCATAGTTTGATTATTAATACGTGTGGTTTGCGGTTGCACCATGTAAGAGGGAAGGATTGGTGAGTCCTGAAAAGGACTGATTTGTTATTCTTCCTAGGATAGTCCTAAAAAGGACTGTGGTAGTCCTAGAAAGGACTGTTGGTATAGTCCTGAAAAGGACTTGGTATTCTTTCTAGGAGAGTCCTAAAACGGACTATTGGTAGTCCTAGAAAGGACTGTTGCTAGTCCTAGAAAGGACTGTTGGTAGTCCTAGAAAGGACTGTTGGGATAGTCCTGAAAAGGACTGTTGGTATTCTTTCTAGGATAGTCCTAAAAAGGACTGTTGGTAGTCCTAGAAAGGACTGTTGGTAGTCCTAGAAAGGACTGTTGAGATAGTCCTGGAAAGGACTGTTGGTATTGTGAGGAGAGGGTGGATGGTAGGAGGGGCTCGACGTTTTGAATAGGTTGACTATTTTAGGACTCTCCTAGAAAGAATACCAACAGTCCTTTTCAGGACTATACCAACATTCCTTTCTAGGACTACCACAGTCCTTTTTAGGACTATCCTAGGAAGAATAACAAATCAGTCCTTTTCAGGAGTCACCAATCCTTCCCTCTTACATGGTGAAACCGCAAACCACACGTATTATCTACACCACCATTAGTAGGGTTGTTAAGGGCCAAAAATATGGGTGTTGACTGCACTTTTGATACGATTGTTTTACTAACTTCAACATATTCCTTGGATCAAAAGAAGAAAATTTATTCACAGAGACACACTGTAAATATGCAAATTAGGCCTAATGTCCATAATTTATGCAAATTTATTCATGGGGATGTGATATTCTATGAAAATTATGTATTTATTGAGATATTTGAAGGAGAAACATTTGAAAATAGATGAACTAGGGTATATTAAGGCCAGTGGGTTAACGTTTGGTGACCGTCTAACATCGACACATCACACATGTTTGTACCAAAGTTGGTACAAAAAGAGTAAGACAAAATATACAAAATTTAACATTCCTGAAAATGGCCATCTTGGATTTGAGGGACTAGATGGCCATGAAAGGTTAAAATAATCTGCTAGATTGATCCACTGGCCTTACTTTACCCTAGGTCATCTAATTTGAAATGTTTCTCCTTCAAATATCTCAATAAATACATTATTTTCATAGAATATTACATTACCATGAACAGATTTGCATAAATTATGGAAATTAGGCCTAATTTGAATATATGCAGTATGTCTCTGTGAATGATTTTTTCCTTTTGATCCAAGGACTATAAAAACACCATTTTCATAGAATATTACATTTTCATGAATAAATGTGCATAAGTTATTGAAATTAGGCCTAATTTGCATAGATACAGAGTGTCTCTTTGGATGATTTTTTTCCTTTTGATCCAAGGAATATTTTAAAGGACCTAGAGAATACAACGTACTTTGACACTTATTCCATAGTTGATGACTTGAAACATATGTCTGCCATGAAAAAAAAAAAAAAATCCATGAAAATAAACACAGTAGTGATTTTAGACTAGTTTTCTGATGCCAAATCTCACTTAGCAACCAGTTTACGCCCCACCCACATTTAGCGCCCGGAATCGGCAACATGATCGACATGACGCGTCATTGTGAATGACAATTCATTGGCTTACGTCATGACGCGTCATCTACAGAATTTAGTTCATTAGTCCGTTCTTTAGATGATGTCACATTTTGGCGATTTAAAAGGGGCGTTCCCAGCACAATCAGATATTTACTTATTCCCCCCAAATTGATTGATTTCATGAGAAATGACTGCCAAATTCTTTTTCTTCGTGAAAAGTTACATATAGAGAGCCGAATTGTGAAAATTAGGCCATCTAGACGCTGTAGTTCCTTTAAAGTTAGTAAAACAATCGTACCCAAAATTCAGTCACGGACCTCCCACCCTACTACATGTACATGGAAACCGATACTTACAAGCAACATTTAGTTTGATTATTGTTTCATTATAATTAGTACAATAATGTATCATATTTATTAAGTTTGTGTAGAGCTCTATAGATAGCCCCGCCACAAAAGGAAATATTAATTGTAGGTTACTTATTCGTAATAATGATAAGTACATTGTTTTATTGTTGTTGTTGTTTGAATAATCTTATAATTATGCTATTTAGCTTCGTGGATAAAAAAACAAACAAAAAACAAACAAACTTATGAAAGGTTGTAATGATTAATAAAACTACTAGTCAGGTTCACTATGTAAAGTTGTAAACTTTTTTGGGGGATTTGTAAACCTATACATTTTTGGTATCTGTATAGTATAAGAAGTCAGAAAACCAATGTTTACAATTTGCCGGAAGCATTTATGGCGGCCATCTTGGATTTTCAAAATGGCCGCCATAACAATAGATGTTTCTCATTATCTCAGCTTCCAGGTGGCCTAGAGTAATGATTTTAATGGCTAAACATATGTTTTCAGGGATGGGAAAGACAGTGGTACAATGTAAAATAAGATAAACATAACCACAAAGCGGCCATCTTGGATTTTCAAAATGGCCGCCTTGAAAATCAGTGTTTTTCAATATTTTAGCATTCATGTGGCCTAGAGTCATGATTTTAACGGCTAAACATCCATTTTCAGGGACTAGGAGGCCAGTGGTACAATGTAAAATTAGTCAAACATAAGGTTCCACAAAGCGGCCATCTTGGATTTTCAAAATGGCCAACTTGAAAATCAGTGTTTTTCAATATCTCAGCATCTAAGTGGCCTAGAGTCATGATTTTAATGGCTAAACATACATTTTCAGGGATTTGGAAGCCAGTGGTATGAATAAAAATACCGTAAGCTACACACAACCACAAAGCGGCCATCTTGGATTTTCAAAATGGCCACGAAAATGCGTTTTGTTTCACTATTTCGGCATGCAAGTGGCTTAAAGTCATGATTTTAACGGCTAAACATACATTTTCAGGGATTAGGAAACCAGTGCATGGTACAATGTAAATGAATCTAAACATTTCCCAAAAGTGGCCATCTTGGATTTTCAAAATGTCCACGTTTTTTCTCACTATTTCAGCATCCAAGTGGCTTAGAGTCATGATTTTAATTGGTAAACATACATTTTCAAGATGAGGAAGCCAGTGGTTTAAAGCAATGCTCGAAATTAACTTTTTTTCTTGGTGGCCCGGTCGGGCCAGTAAAATTAGTATTTTTCCAAATTTGGTGGCCCGAAACCCAAATCTACTGGCCCGAAAAAAATAAGGAAAAACAAAAGTAAAATGAATACAATAACCATATTGATAGTTTCAGGGTACTATAGGAAATACTGTTTTCATTCCCCCTTGTTTCATTGTAAGATGAATGAAATAAACATGAATTAGGAATAGGATGAATGTGTGTGTGTCATGTCTTTTTATTCATTGTCTTCATCAAAAAATCACAGCGATTGAATACACACGAGTGACAATTACTCTTCCACTTTGGAATGCTTAGTACCACTGGTCTAGCTTTCATCAACATACATTTTCTCACGTAAAAAATTAGTGGTTAGTACAAAAATTGCACATTTATTTGGTAGTTGTACATTGAGTAGTATTATATGAATATTCATGAGCAGCATGAATATTTATGATGATCATTAGATATGCAAAATATGCAAATAACTGAAATTACTAATAACGATTTTTAATATGAAATTTTTGTTAACAACAACTGGTTAGAAAATGAGTATGGCTGCTCAAGAATGTATGAATAATCATTAGCAGCAGTATTACTTGCTCAATTTACTTATCAACTTTTTAACTAACCTATATTTTGTATGTGAGAAAAGGGTATAACTTGCTGAATGCTACATTTAAAATCTCTTGTCAATCTCTTGTCATGCCATAGACATGACTAAACATGACTACTGGGTATCTATTTTTTGCTGGCCCAGTCGGGCCACCAAATATTTTTTTTACTGGCCCGGCGGCAATTTTTAGTGGCCCCGGGCCATCGGGCCTATGCTAATTTCGAGGGTTGTTTAAAGTAAAGTAAGCTTAAAGTCATACCTGTAAAGTGTCAGATATTGCACAAAATGACATTTGAGACTTCAATCCTATATCAATATCATTGTAAAATACAATTGAAAGATTTGTGAAAGTTTGAAAGAAAACGAATACTGTTTACCTAGTGAAAAAAACGAATATTGAGTTCATATTTTATCAACGAATACTGATGGTCTGCCATACATTTTGTCGCAGTAATGAATGATCCGTTTGAGATATTCGCACCCGTGTATGTAAATAAACACGTAGTACACAATTCATGGAATTTGCATTCGCTCGGCTCGAAGTTCAATCTCCGGAATGTGCACGCATGCTGCAATGCGGACGCGTTTAGCTACAACAATTGTACTTTTTTTTCAAAATTTGCGTTGATTTTACAGCTTTAGAAATAATGATTTTCAATGATGATTATCTTCATACTAAAGGGACATTTGAAAAAATCAAACCCTATTTTATTCTTCTCTTACCATAAGCTAAACAACACGGTAGAAGAGAAACGAGGAAGCTCCAAGTAATTTTCGTGGATTTGGACACTTTTACAGGTATGAATGTTAGTTTCATTATAACAGATGTTCTTCAATGTGTAGCATGTTACACCTCTAGCATGTCTAGATAGCTTATTGACATATTTATGCAGAGTCTTTGCATTTCATCATCCTCATCACTGTCACTTGTCGACAACATATTATTCCTACAGTCCTCGTCATTCTTGCACTGAGTGCTACATACACTGGCAGCTTTGAGGTAGACTTGCAGCATGCAGGTTGTCTTGCCTATGTGATAGAACCGTCCCGCGTTGTCTTCCCCCTTGAATACATGGAAGGCTGGTAAACCCTTTGCTCTTTCTGAACCTAGAACTGTCTATATTGGCTGCACTGAGACCACTCCGGACGCCATTTCTCAGCAGAAGGTCACAGTGTGCTATGACCGACTCTGCATCAGGTGAGTAACTCTTTGAAATCAGCGCAGCATTGTGTATGAGCAGTGTATCTGCCTCTTCATGATTGTTGTCCTCGATTTTCAGCTCGCTGTTGCTGCTAGTTCGTCCTGTGGCAGATGCGATAATCAGCGTTGACGAGCCTTGGTTGTACTCCAGTGTTTTTGCTGCAAGATACTCAGTCAGGTCAGCCTTCGTTCTGAAAGGGGAAAGGAACCGGCTAATTGGGATGTGATTGATGTTGGTGTCATCTCTGGTCTGATAATGGATCAGATCCTTCCCTTGACTATGTTTCTCCCTTGTGGTATTCTTCAGGAAATCAGCTTCGTATGTCTCCAACACCAGAATGATATAATCACACAGTATGGTATTGAAGCATTCATTGAGGTATTTGACTGTCACTACCAGACTAATGTCTCTGATAAGATCATTCTGGTGTATGAAACAAACAAGCCTGATTCCCTGCAGAATACCACAATGGAGAATCAGAGACAATGAGATTATCCGATCCAATATCATATATCAGAGATGACACCAACATATCACATTCCAATATTGACCCGTTTCTTTTCCCACGACAAAACGAAGACTGATCCGACTGCGTATCTGACAGCAAAAACACTGGAGTACAACCAACATGACCGAGCATGGTGGATCAGCGGTTGGAATGTTCGCCTCATGCACGGGGGGTCCCGGGTTCGATCCCAGACCCGGTCATACCAAAATGGTACCTTCTGCCTTCTAGCCAGGCGCTCTGCATCTATATAATGGATAAGGGAATTTTAATCACACACTTTACCAGAGGACTGGCTGGCCCCTTCTGTAGCTTTCGCTACATTTTGTAGACGTGTGGCATAGGGCTAATGAATCAGAGATAGGCACCGCCTTTTATGCCAACATTGGCAAGGGAAGGTCTTTAACTCTTAACTTTTTAACAACCAACATGACCAGGGCTCGTCAAAGCTGGATATTGCATCTTCCACAGGGCGTATTAGGAGCAACAGCGAGATGCAAATCGAGGACAATGATCACGAAGAGGCGGATACACTGATGATCCACAATACAGGCATCAAAGATAAGCCTGCCTGATGCAGAATTGGTGGTTTTCATTCCATACACTGATGTTCTGGTGATGGTCATGGCACTATTCCTTTGCTGAGAAACCCGTCCATGTCGATGCCTTCCGGAGTAGTCCAAGTACAGCCAATATAAGCAGCTCTTGGTCCAGAAATGCAAATGCTATTCTAGCCTATCGGGCAATCACAGGGGCAGGTAACACAGGACGGTTCTCTTGCATCTAGGCAAGGCAACCATGCTGCAAGTCTACCTCAACAGGTGGAGAAGTCATCAATGCACTGTAGTTGCTTTTAGTTGCCGCTGAAGTCAATGAAGATCGGCTGTCATCACTTTCTACATTCGTCTGTACTGCATACGCACTAAAGGGCATTGATATTGCATCCCCGAGTTGTTCCAAGCAGCACATTCACTGAGTCCAGATCCGGGCCACATTATGAGGTCAAGAAAGCCTTGCTCAGCAGTCGTTTCTGGATCCACTGCAGCATGACTTCTACAAGGACACATCAGCTGATCAGGTAAATCCGGTCCTCCCAACCTTCAGAGCCATCATCGAGATGGTGAGATGCCAGTGCAGAGAAGACTGTTCAACATTGATGCTCTTGTAGGACCAATAATTTACCATGCATAGTTCAGCATGAACTCAGTGCTAGAATGACGAGGACTCTCGGAATGACATGTTGCCGACCAGTGATAGTAATGATCATGATGATGATTATGACATGCAAAGATTTTGCTATAAATTTGTCCAAGAAGCGGCCTAGACATTATAAAATGATGACTTGCTACACATAAAAGTGCCGAGCCATTATTAACAAACATTATAATATGGTGAACAAGATAAACTGCTATATTGTTATGCAAGCTTTTTAAAACTTTATACCACTGGCTTCCTCATGTACGAAAATGTATGTTTAGCCGTGGAAATAATGACTTTAAGTCTATTGGATGCTGAGATATTTTAATAAATCCTTTTAATAAATGAACAAATGTGTATTCTATCATAATGGCGACATAACATAATGTAATTTCTACAGAAATATTGTTAAAATGTACACAAATTTTACCTCAGTTTCGGTCAAAATATATGATTTATAAGCTTTATAGTAACTAGAAGCATTGTCCCGTGAATGGCGATTCTCGTACTAATAAATAATAATGAGTTTCGCATAGAGCTGAATACTGTACAAGTCTATGGTTACGCATTGTCTGTATTGCGCTCTGTATCTGTAGCTACTGTCATAGACCATGTAGACGGCATCGCAGGGCGGCGTGCCGCTGACGGGAACATGCAAACATATGGGAGATTGATTCAAGCACGAAAGTCAATGAGTATTGATATTAGAGCGCACGGAGAAAGCGTGCGATGAATACGTGCGCGTGTTTATGCACCGATATATAGTCTCAATGGATGTTACATTCATAGCATATTTGTAAACTACAAACGGACAAGACAGCGCGAGTATGACGTGAATATGCCGCCATCTTGAGTTTATTTTGATTCCTTTTATTTTTAAATCGGTGGATACTAGTGATCACATGGTGTGATGCACCGATCTATAGTATCAATGGATTGGTAAAATATATACGGACAAGGTACGCGCTAGTAGTACTACCAGCAGGAGTTTACAAAGTAAATTTGGCGCCATGTTGAGTTTATGCCACATCCTTCTTTTTATATCGGTTGATAAGCACATGCACATGATATTAGTGTTGAACTGTACAGTACTGTCTCCGTGGCTGGGGGGTATAGCGCAAAAGCTCGTTCGGTAATAATTGCGTTCTTAGTTCATGCCAATATATTCGCGTGTTGTTAATTTCGCGCTTTGGTAGTGATTCGCGAAATTCGCGAAAATAAAACCCTCGCGAAATTAACAGCTTATACAGTAGTGAACCTGACTATACACTTGTATTTTATAAAATACGAAAATGAAATATTAATTGTATGTTAATTATTCTTAATAACGATAAATACATTGTTTGGTTGTTGTTTGAATGATTTTATAATTATGCTACTTAGCTTCTTGGATAAAAAAAATAAACAAACTTATGAAAGGTTGTAATGATGAATAAAATACACTTTAATTTTATCAAATATGAAAATGAAACATTAATTGTAGGTTAATTATTCTTAATAACAATAAATACATTGTTTGGTTGTTGTTGTTTGAATAATCGCATAATTATGTTACTTAGCTTCTTGGATACAAAAAATAAACAAACTTATGAAAGGTTGTAATGAGTAATAAAATACACAAGTATACAAAAAAAGGGAATAAGAATTTGTTTGATATATATATATATAAACTCGCGAGAAATCTTGTATATTTGTATGTTTTATTAATTTGTAAACTATTCCAGTTATTTTGTCTGTATGTATTATCCTGTTCACCCTGCCAATTGCAGAATGCAAATTTATTTTCAACTTCTGCCATGGTCCTGGTATTCAAGCCTTTGTAACATTTGATTGATTTGAATAAATAAAGAGGATTAAAAAACAAAAACAAAAACAATAATAATAGTAATAATTTTGATCAATAATGACATACTTTCAAAAGAACATGCTCACAATAACATGCACTGCATATTTCTATACAATAGCGTATCAATGCCTTTCTTGTCCTTATCATCTATCATCGTTGAGCTTATCTGACATAGCAACTGCTATCAATCAATACTCAATTACTGAAAAGATGAACAATACTGGGTGGAATGCAACTTCTCCCAAGGTGAGGGCTTTCTCGCAATCGCATCACATTTTTGAATACTATTCTAAAGCCTAGTGTCCACTATGCGATCTGCGCTTGCGATCTAGCCCGAGTTGCTAGCGATCTCGGTTCGGTGTGAATCGCATCAGTTCGCCGCGAGTCAGCCCGATCTCTTTCGCGATCTTTTCGGTGCCCACTATGCGATCTCACAGCGACTTCCCCTGAGAAATGCATTGTCCCCATTTCCACGCATGCGTGCATGGTTGAGGATTACAGCCAGGTATTGTTTGCTCTTGCTTGTTTTCACATTATAATCCGCTTTGCGAGTTTTGTTTATAAACCCAGTGCCCACTTTGCGATTTGCGCCAAGTTGATCTGGAGCGATCTTGCCTGAATAGTAGCGATCCCCTGAGATATGTGGTTAAGTCGCAAGGGTGGTGTCGGTTGCGGTCGCCAGGTTTTGGACATGTTCAAAAATTTCGTTCTCGATCGCATGTCGGGCGGGATCGCACAAATGGCAAGCTGTTTGAACAATTATTCATTTTTCCTGATAACAAGAATCCAATCCTTGATATATCAAGAATTCTGTTTTTATCAATAATTAAATTCATGATATCCAGAATTCGATTTCTTGATATCAAGAATTGAATTCTTGAAATCAAGAAGTACCATTGGTTAACAACAGAAAATGATTTCTTTATATCAAGAATTCGATGTTCAGTTATACGAAACTGCTTTACAAAGGCGCCCTGCGAGAATCAAGAATTCATTTCTTGATATCAAGAAATGAATTCTTGATATCAAGAAATGATTTTTTGTTGTTAAGCAATGGTAATTCTTGATATCAAGAAAAGGAAATAAATGTTAAAACGGCTAGCCATAACTGGTCATGCTCGCACATTCAACAAATTCCAACAAATTTAACAAATTCCAAATCAAACAAGTGTGAATCCATGGCTATTGTTTTCCTCGACAATGCGTCAAAATGGGGCCAAGGCATGACCCCGAAGAAGTCACACTGAAAAGATCGCGTGCACAATGGAATCGGGCTGACTCACTGCGAACTGATCTGATTCCAAGGTTGCTAGCCCAATGCCCACTACGCGATATTGCCCGAATAGGAGCGATATCCCCTGAGATCTGTGTTAAGTTGCAAAGTGGGCACCAATGTCCGCACCAGATCGCCGCGAATGCGATCGAGACCGATCTGGTCGCCAGATTTTTTAACATGTCAAAACCCCGGCGACCGCAACCGACACCACCCTTGTGGACGCGAGTTACAGCGATCTGGTGCGGCCATTGGTGCCCACTTGGCCACTTAACCACAGATCTCAGGGGATCGCTCCTATTCGGGCAAGATCGCTCTAGATCGCTAGGCCCAGATCGCAAAGTGGGCACTAGGCTTTACTGACACACTTTCAATTTCAATAGCAGTTGCTATGTCAGATAAGCTCAACTATGTTTTCCATGTTTTACAGATACAGAGCGCATGCAGACTATGCGTAACTAATTATATTTTCAGTAACAAATATAATGAGTTACGCATTGTCTGCATGCGCTCTGTATCTGTAGTTATTGCCATAGACCATGTAGACAGCTATAATACGTATCGCAGGGCGGGACACCGCTAAGGGGAACGTGCAAACATATGGGTGATTGACTCGAGCGGGAAAGTCAATGAGTATTGATATTAGAGCGTACAGAGAAAGCGCGGGGTGAATACGTGCGTGTTTTTTGGCACCGATCTATAGACTCAATGGATGTTTTATTCATAGCATATTGGTGAAATAGAAATGGACAAGGCAGGCGCGAACAGAACTACGAGTACGACGTGAATATGCCGCCATATTGAGTACATGTCAATTCCTTTTTTTGAGATCGGTGGATAAGCACACGATGTGATGCACCGATCTATATAGTCTCAATGGATTGGTAAAATATAAACGGACGGTTACAGTCCGTTATTCCGAAGGTTCGTTATTCCGAAGGTTCAGTTATTCCGAAGGTTCGTTATTCTGAAGGTTCGTTATTCCGAAGGTTCGTTATTCCGAAGGTTCGTTATTCCGAAGGTTCGTTGATCCGAAAAAAAATCGGGTTCGGTATTCCGAAGGTTCGTTGACCCGAGAATAAAATAGGGTTCGTTATTCCGAAGGTTCGTTAGTCCTAAAATGAAATAGGGTTCGTTAATCTGAAAATTAAATAAATACGACGTAGAAAAGAATTAAGTTGATTTGATTTTGAGTAGTGTGGACTTGGGAAAGGGGATCAATCTTACTCTAATTGCCGTGGCTGCATGGGGGGGGGGGGGGGGGGGGGGTGGAGGAGAAGGGGAGGGGGGCAAAGAGTGGCTTTACAATTCTAGTCAAATTGTATTTCATTTTTCTTTGTAAAACAGTGCAATAAGAATGAGATATATATTTGTATATCTTTCTCATGTAAAAAAACATGAAATAAAACCAAAATCAATTTGATATAATTATAATTATGTCATAAAGTTAGATTTTGCTGCTTGATATCAGTCCAAAATCACATTTTATTTGTCTGAATTGTATGTATTTCATCATAAATAGCAACTAAGGGCACGGGTGTGGGAGGGGGGGGGGGGGTGTCGTCCCCCCCCCCCCCCTGTTAGGGAGCTTTGGCATTTTAAAAATTGAAACTGCAATCTGAGTTTTTACTCTCTTTTCCAATAAAATTAGATAAAAGCCATGATTTAAATTGATTTGGGAGGGGGGCCCATGACACCCCCACCACTACGCCAGTGCACACACACACACCCTATTTCATTTTCGGATTAACGAACCCTATTTCATTTTAGGAATAGCGAACCTTCGGAATAACGAACCTTCGGAATAACGAACCTTCGGAATAACGAACCCGATTTCATTTTAGGAATAGCGAACCTTCGGAATAACGAACCTTCGGAATAACGAACCTTCGGAATAATGCAACAAATTTTCATTTTCGGATTAACGAACACTCAGGTATAGGAAATTTGCGTGTTCTGAATAACGAACCTTCGGAATAACGAACCGCACCCAAACGGACAAGGTACGCGCTTACAGTACTACCAGCAGGAGTACGAAGTAAATATGCCGCCATATTGAGTTTATGCCACATCCTTCTTTTGAGATCGGTTGATAAGCACACGATGTGAACACTTCAAACTTAAAAAACAATCTAGAATCGCCGAGTTCACAGGACAATGCTTATAAGATCGTATACCCGTATCCGAGAATTTGAATTCGGATACCGAACGGCTATCCGTTTTGACTCACCACTAATAATAATAATAATAATTGTATCAATAATGGTGATTTTGAAACTATTTTGTATTTGTTTTAGTTTAAAATAAGATTTGTGGTTAAACCGATTGATGGATTCTCACCAAACAATAGTTTATGTATGTACACGTAACTTGGGAAGCCAAATAACTGATTAGATTTTGGGGTCATGAGGTCAAAGGTCAGGGTCACAAACTCATTATGCATAAAAAGTTTGTAAATATCTCAAGAACCAGTTGGCAAATTACCATCAAACTATGTGTTTCTTGGAGAGCGAGATCAAAGGTCAAGGTTATGGCTCATTGTATTTGCAAAAATAGCTCATAATTGTAATATTTCAAGATCTGGTTGACAGATCAACATCATATTTGAGTTCACACAATCAATTCAGTGCATGTAAATCAAATTTGGGCTCATGTTTTTCATGTTCCTTGTATGTGTTTTTTCACAAATTTGGGCTCATGTTTTTCATGTTCCTTGTATGTGTAGTTTGTCTCCCTGGCTGATAAACACCATCTGCATCTGCACTGCATCACTGCAACCCTGAGAAGAACCGGAAGCTATGAATCCGCCACCTCCAACTTGCCCAGTCAGCGTAGCAACATTGACATGGACCGTGTCAGGGATCTCCTGTCGTCTCAGCAGCAGCCCATATCTCAGCGAGCGGAGAGCCTCATGCATTCTATAGAGCAGTACCAAAGGGTATGGTCACTATTTATGATGTGAATCCTGTCCAAACCAGTCCTTATATCCTGACTAGAGGCTGCTTTGTGCGCACAGCACAACACTGAGCCAGTCTGTATTTCCCACCATGCATACAGTGTTTGCAAGATGGCAGAGCGCGTCTTATTACAAAACCGAACCACCTTTAAAGGGATCTAGTAACTTTGTTGAGATGTGCAAAAACTGATGAATGGTTGATGCAATGTATACTGTTGTTATCTCATATGTCCTCAGGGTATTGTGTGAAAATTTCAGGTCAAATGGACAATGTATGGCCAAGTAATGAGCGAAAATGCAAAGTGATATTGGGTGATATTCACCAACTCACTGCATTCACTTTGTACAGGGATGAAAATCTCGCCCGGAGATTTTCTTATCTAAATACTTCAATCATACATATCTTTGTAATGAAAGGGAAATTTGAAAAACCGAAAGCTGTCCCATGATTTTATTGTTAAAGGGCATCAAGCGTGGGGATGCTACATAGCGGGTCGCCATTTTGAACTGGGTTAGTTTGCGCGCACCGCATGACACTGAGCTAACGTGCATTACGCACCGTGCGCAACGCGTATGCAAGATGGCGCCGCGCATCTCATTTGACGAATCTGAACTACCTTTAATACGAATACAACAAGGTATAAAGGAACCGCTAGAATTACAATTTTATTTTGAGGATTTGGACAATGTTACTAAGTCCCTTTAAACTACAGTCAAAGCTGTCTTCTTAGCAGCCAGCTTTATAGCAGCCAACCTGCATAATGCGGCCACTAAGATAATTTACTCAACAAACATGAACTTGTTCAGAGAGATCAAGAAAATTAACCCAGAAAGTATCAAGCATTCGGCAGTGCTGGGGAGGGACAATTTGTTTAAACTTTACTATTACTCACTTCTAAAGATGATCAGAATATTTCTTGATATGCCTTGATCGGATTTGTCCAAATTGATTTGATAAGTTATTTCAGCAAAAGAAATAATACCATGTTATTATTCCATCAAACAGTACCAGATGGTGGAAATGTTTTTATTGCTGTACATCATTTGTTTAAACAAACTTTTTACACTATTCATTGATTATAGAGTTACTTTTGGTTTAGAGGGCGCTTCAAGAAATATTTTTTTGTGAGGTAATGATAAAATAAGTGCGGTATTTGAAAAAGCACACAATTTTAAAGACAAAATAAACCTTGTTTGATCAAAATTGGTTCAGAAACAGCTGAAATATCCTTATACATATGTGACCAGCTATAGCAATACCCTGCACTTGTCGGTAATTCATGTTTTTGGCATTTTAAGTTTCACACAATGTGTGTAAAAGACTTATGATTTAAAGGGCAATGAAACCCAAGCAAAATGTTGCTTTCATAGTCTTGAGGAGATTAAGAGGAATAATCTCTGAAAGTTAGAGCATAATCGGGCAAGAAACAAGAAAACTACGGCTCTTTGAAGATGTCCATTTATTCCTATGGGGAACTCAAATTGGCAACGCACTCTGATAAGTGTGTGGACAACTCCCCATATGTTTTGTACACAAAAGTTCCCATTTTTACAGTTTTCTTCATAGTCATATTTTTTCATTCCCCCAACTCATGATATGTTATGTATAAAAGCATTCTACAAAACATATGTTGAACTCGAACGAAGGGTAAACATAAATTTTGAGAAAATTGAACAAAATTGAAATTTTGTGTACAAAATGTATGGGGAGTTGTCCACAACTTTGCCAGAGTGCGTTGCCAATTTGAGTCACTCAAAGAAATACATGGCTCTTTTCAAAGAGCCATAGTTTTCTTATTTCTTGACCGATTGTGCTCAAATTTTCAGGGACTATTCATTATATTTAGTGTATTATAGTGCATACAACAATTTGTCTGGATTTCATTGTCCTTTAATTGTACAATTGAAACAATCATATCTTCGCCAATTATTGACCAATGTGTTAGAACAAAGCATCAAATGAAAGCTTGTGATGAGGCCTTTATAATTTTATGAAAATATACTTTTAGATTTTTACCGACAAGTGCAGGGTTTTGCTATAGCCGGTCACATATATCCAATTGGAATAAATAATAAATAATTGAGTTTACAGAATTAATTCAGTGCATGTTCATTTGGGCTTGATATAAAAATTGTACAAGGCGGAGGCATCATTTTCGACCGCGCGCAGACGAAGATCCATCTAGTTTGTTCTCTTATAGACCTGTAAAGTTGACTCACTGGGAAGTAGTTTTCATGTAAATAAACTGATTAATCGACCACCTGCTTTATACAAAACTTACAAAACTGCTTATTATACCCCCGCCCAAACGAAGTTTGAAAGGGGGTATATAGTAATCAGCGTGTGGGCGGTCGGGCGGTCGGTCGGTCGGTCGGTCGGTCGGTCGGTCGGTCGGTTGGTCCGTTGCAATAAGTTTGTGGAGCGAACTACTTTCACAGATTTTGAGCCATTTTGATGAAATTTGGTGCACTTAATGTTCTTGGGGTAAGGGTGTGCAAGACACATCTTTCGTGAATGTTAGATAAGGCGTTGCCATGGTAACCAAAATTTTGCACCAAAAATATGAAAATCTTGTGGAGCGAACTTCTTTTACAGTTTTTGAGCAATTTTGATGAAATTTGGTGCACTTAATGTTCTTAATGTAGTGGTGAGCAAGACATGTTTTTCGTGATGTTAGATAAGGTGTTGCCATGGTAACCAATTTTTTAAACCAAAAATATGAAAATCTTGTCGAGCGAACTACTTTCACAGTTTTTGAGCAATTTTTATAAAACTTTACACACTGAATGTTCCAGAGGTAAGGGTGTGCAAGACACATTCCATGAATGTTAGATAAGGCGTTGCCATGGTAACCAACATTTTGCACCAAAAATATGAAAATCTTGACGAGCGAACTACTTTCATAGTTTTTGAGCAAATTTGATGAAACTTGACACACTTTATGTTGTTGGGGTAAGGGTGTGCAAGGCACATTCTGTGAATGTTAGATAAGCTGTTGCCATGGTAACCAAAATTTTGTACCAAAAATATGAAAATCTTGTCTAGTGAACTACATCCACAGTTTTTGAACAATTTTGATGAAATTTGGCACATTTGATGTTCTTGAGGTAAGGGTGTGCAAGACATGTTTTTTGTGAATGTTAGATAAGGCGTTGCCATGGTAACCAACATTTTGCACCCAAAATATGATAATTTTGTGGAGCGAACTACCTTCACAGTTATCAAATATTTGTATGTGGGCAATTCCACGCCAAATGAGCCAAAAGTGGAAAAATCAAATGAGGATTATTTCTGATCTTGTTTATTTTTTCTGGATTAAAAAAAAAAAAATCATGATCACATAATGATATCTTTCAGTTTACATGATTAAAAAAAATATTGGGCGTCTCCTGATAGGAGAAACAGACTCCATACATGAACCTATACACATGGGACTACACAGTGCCTATTTCTAGATTTTCTTCATTTGTTGCATTCCTTTCTGGTTTTTCTGGTTTTAAGGTACCAAATTGGATGATTGAATATCACAATGTGTGTTCAGGTGATAATTTCAGTCTTTTGAGAGCTCTAAAGTATATTTTTGATGAATCAAAAACTCTGTCCTTCCGTTACTGTCCTTCCGTTACCGAACAGTGAAGCAATTAACTTTTTGTAATTAATATAACAATAAACATATTTTTTTCAAATAAGTGTTGTAATACTCTTTGAACATTAGGGAATGGACTATGAGCCAATATAACATGATAGTCCTCTTAACTTCACAGAGATTGGATCATAACTAAAGAACGTGAAAATCAATCTCCGTTTTGCCGTCCTTCCGTTACCTGCCTCATTAGTGTCCATATCTAATAAACGCAATGTAAAAAAAAAAAAAAAAAAAAAAATGGGAAATCCAAGGTGTCCCAAGAGTCTCAGAAATGTAATTTACAATGATGAATCAGAAGCAGGATCCTGGAATTATTTGATTTAATTTCAAAAATTGCGTCTGAATGTCCTTCCGTTACCGTGGAATTGCCCATGTTGTTTATGGACAAAAATATTCCCATTGCATCACCAGTGCACCATACAACATTGATTATTCACTTTATCTTTGTTTTATCCTCACAAACCTGTACTGCGGGGGTATTAATCACATGCAGTGATATTTCTAGTTAAAGTCTGTTAGGATATTAGATCTATTGAATTCTTTTTGTGCATTTATGTACCTAATCCACAGAATCAGTCTTTGGTGATGCAGGATATGCAGGAAGCTGTGACTGAATCCACTGCTGGTCAGAAGCCAGGTGGTGGAGACGCAGGCATGATGGGAAGGATGGCTAGTCTTCTTTCCAGTCTTTCTAGATCCCAGCTCTCCGAACACGTGGCCCCCAGTCCAGAGGCCATAGCCAAGGTGAGCAGTCTAAAGCAGTGCTTCTCAACCAGTGGGCCGCGGACCTCTTTCAGGTGGGCCGCGAGGTCGGCCAAAATGAAATTTTGAAAAATAGATTCAAAAAGAAAATAAGATGTCTTATTTTAAATGACCACAGCTGAAATTGAGCTATATTATAATACATGTTACCACGATTTGACCTTCTTATTACCCACAAGCAAGCTCAAGTGTTGCATTTAAAGTATGTCAACAATTTTTCAGCATTGCAAATATAGATACCACACGGTTTTCTATTTTCTTCTGTTTTATTGTAATTTTGTCATTTTTTCCAAATATGTTTTTGTAAGGTGGACCTCAATTTTTTTTTGTAGGAGCCAAAGTGGGCCTCAAAACAATTTGTAGGGGCCAAAGTGGGCCTCGGGTTAAAACAGGTTGAGAATCGCTGGTCTAAAGAGAACCCAAGTTTGATGTTTCTAGCCCTATCTTATGAAACCTAGCCCTATTAGATAAACCAAACAGAATGAAAATCGGTCAAGAAATGAGGGAGAAGCAATTTTTGTTATTTTTGGAATAAGTTTGCATAAATTACCATAATTAATTAATGGCGAAAAATTTCAAAATTCTGTGTAGAAGTTTAGTGTACCAAAGTTAGCTCTACAAGATAAAGCAAACCAAATCAAAATCGGTAGAGAAATGTACGAGAAGAAGCATTTTTTTGTGATTTTGATTAAATTTGCATAAATTACCATAATTAATTAATGGAGAAAAATTTCAAAATTCTGTGTAGAAGTTTAGTGTACCAAAGTTTGCTCTACCAGATAAAGCAAACCAAATCAAAATCGGTAGAGAAATGAAGGAGAAGAAGCATTTTTTGTGATTTCTGGAATAAATTTGCATAAATTACCATAATTAATTAATGGAGAAAAAATTCAACATTCTGTGTAGAAGTTTAGTGTACCAAAGTTAGCTCTACCAGATAAAGCAAACCAAATCAAAATCGGTCAAGAAATGAAGGAGAAGAAGCATTTTTTTGTGATTTCGAATAAATTTGCATAAATTACCATAGATAATTAATTTCACGATTCTGTGTAGAAGTTTTAAATCCCCCTCCTAGCCCTATCTTATGAAACAATCAGAATCAAAATCGGTTGAAAAATAACGAAGAAGAAGCATTTTGAAAACTGTGGACGGACGGAAGGCTGGACGGACGGACGGATGGAAGGACGGACGGGCTCATCGGGCCCTTCGGGCCGGATGAGCTAAAAATAATATGTACTAACAAATATCAAATTTGGGTTAACCAGAGCCCGTCATTTCATTTTGTTTTGCCCAAAATGCTTTAGCTTCAGTACCCCCGCAAGGGCGCTGCGCCCCCAGACCCCCGCAGTGGGTACAGATTTCTGAATTTCAAATGTTGGCAGGTATGCTTGATGTCCTGGCGAGATTGGCTGCTGGACGGCCAGAGTCTATGATTATGTCATCACTAGATGGTATGGGGGAGATTCCCCTGGTAATGAGTTTTGAGAGCATGTATGGTGCCATTAAAGGGACTAAGTAACATTGTCCAAATCCTCAAAATCCAATTTGAATTCTAGCGGTTCCCTCATACCTTCATGGGACTGTTGATGGGACAGGTTTTGGTTTTTCAAATTTCCCTTTCGTTAAAAAGATATTTATGATTGAAGTGTTCAGTTCTTAAATTATCCACTGGATTGTCAAAACCGTGTACAAAGTGAGTGCAATGAGTTAGTGAATATCACTTTGAACTTTTGCACATTACTCGGCCATATAACGTGTATTTAACTTGAAATTTTCACACAATGCCCAGTGGACATATCAGATTACAACAATATATACATTGTATCAGACATTCATCACTTTTTGCACATGTCAACAAAGTTACTAGATCCCTTTAAAGGTCAGCAGAGAGGCAGGGTAAGGGAGCTTGATGAATAATGGTTTGCCCTAATACCAAAGATTCCACACTTTAGTTTAATTGATAATGATTACTGATTGTGTTCAGATGATGTCATCACTGGGTGGTGCAGGGGAATCCCCTGTTAATGAGAGCATGTATGGTGCCCTGAAGGTCATGTGCAAGGATGTTACTAACCTACGGTCAGCAGAGAGGCAGGGGAAGAAGGAGAAGCCATGTGACCAGGATGACCAACAAGAAGAAAGGTAAGTTGTCGGGGGGGGGGGGGGGGGGCGGGGGGGTAAGAAAAGAAAATATCAAAGATAGATGAAAAGTGAGGAATCAAAAATCGGATCAACAAACCTTTGATTTAAGAAAAAATCCCGGCTCGTTCTCGGATCGGTAGAATTCAAAAGCGCTAACGGGATTCTCGGATCGTCTCGGATCTCGGAAAAAAATAATATTGCAATTTGCTCTGAAAAAAATGCAGCGTTGTAGACTTATCTTTCTTGTTTTATATGCCAATAATATTAACAATATTGACGCTTTGAGGCATGTACATATCAATCTTTACAGAAAAATAGTTACAGACTATTCAGAATTAACTCAGTTTCGCAAGAAAAGTATTTTTTCCGAAGTGAATTGGGCCTAGAAATCAATCGTTTGTTCAGGATCACGCCACACGTTCCACAGAAACTCAGCCCGTCAGTCGTGGGGAAACATCACATGTAAATTTGTACGATCTTGCTGGTGAGCCACTGCCTTCAAAAAGTGGCTATAAATTAGCCTTTTTGTGATCAACACCATTTTGGTAGTCTACTTACAATATAACATGGCATTTGAAAGCTGAACAGAATAAAAAAATGACCCCCAAAACAATGAAAAAACAGCGCTGAATATATCAATAAATTTCCAAAGAACGTTTTCGTGAGGTTAACTGAAGCCGGACGGCTAATATCGAAAGTTGAAGTTAGCAGCAAGTTTTGGGGCCGCTGTTTCACGCATATTGCTCGTATACTTAGCGTGCCTTCTTGATCCAGGTTACGGGTCTTTGTTCTTACGCGAGATCCATCCGCGACGGTCTTTGTTCTTACGCCGGATTCATCCGCGATACGTTACAGTCGTTATTTACCAATATTTTGCGTAGGTAGTTGTTTTCATTGTTTTGGGGCTCATTTTTTTTTCTGTTCAGCTTTTAACCCTATGTTAACTGGGGGGGGGGGGGGGTCAATTTGACCCCCCCTCTACTTTTCACGCGATAATTCCGCAATGCGCGCCAATGTTGCCGCGCGACTTCATGAGTTTTTTCATTGAAGTCTTGCGCAACTTTTGAGACAAAATTTGTGACGACCGGGTACTCTGTTCTAAAGTCACGTGACCTTTTGTAAGTGAGCGTCGGACCGAAAATCGCTAAATTTTGTGATTTGTGTACAAATCCCATGGAAATAGATTTTATTCCTTTAATAGACAATTCCTTTATTATTTTTCATTCTAATCACTGCAATCATTTGATTTTTGGCTAGAAATGGTCAATAATTTATTCCATTGAAAAAAACAATAAAAAACATAAGTAAAAAAAAAGAAGAAATACATAAGAAATTTAAAAAACAAAGAAATACATGAGAACATTTTGGCTATCGCAATTATTAATTTTGAAAACATGTTAATTAAGTCATAAAGTATATTCATGCACAAAATTTGCATATTCTGAGCAATATTTAGTGATTTACAGACAAAAAGAGGATTTTTGCATAAATTAGCGTATTTCGGTAATTAATGTGCGCATAATTTGCATATTTAACGTTTGGATTGTTTAAACAAAAACATGAACGCGTCGCTAATACTTCAATGTACCTCCGTGCAAAATTTCGCGTGAATCGGACAATCGGTCTTCGAGATCATTGGGGGGGGGGGGGGGGTCAAATTGACCCCCCCCCCCCCCCAGTAAAAACCTGGTCTGAAATAGCCCAGTTAGAATAGGGTTAAACGCCATGCAATCATTAAGTAGAATATCAAAACATTTAAACATGGTGCAAATTACCAAAATACGTATTTTGAGCCACTTTTTGAATGCACTGGCTGTTCAGCTCGATCATACAGATATCCATCAGATGTCTCCCCGGGAGTGTCGGCCTAACTTTGTGTGCACATCCGTCGGCAATATCGTTCAAATGACTAGCAATTTTGCGCATCCTGTTCAATTTTCGACTGCGAAACGAAGTAACGAACCAAGAATTTCTCCAAAATAACCAATCATAAAGTAAACAATATTGATTCCGCCATTTGTTATTTGAATTTCACTACTTAATGGACTGTCAAACATACATATTTTCAATTATTACTGGAGAAAATGGGTCGGCAAAATCTTCCGATATTTTCTATTGAGAAAATGTATTTCCCGGAACCGGATCGTTTCCGGCTCGGAAGCGATTATCGCCGGGAAATCGGATCGGATAACAGCATTAATTTATGATCAAAATTCGGATTGGACTGAAAAAAAAAAGGAATAAAAACAAGGCGATAGCCGTAAAGTGTCTCGCCCACTTGCGCGCAATTGTCCCTCATTTGACCTTTGACCTACTTATGTGACCTTTGACCCCAGTATATCATGGAGGCCAATATAGGGCACCTACCAATCAAGTTCGGTTACAAACGGATGCAGGGTTGGAAAGTTATCAACCCTAATAGTCTCTTGCAGGTAAAATTTCACATTGACCCTCATTTGACCTTTGACCTACTTATGTGACCTTTGACCCCAGAATATCATTGAGGCCAATGTAGGGCATCTACCAATCAAGTTTGGTTACAAACAGATGCAGGGTTAGAAAGTTATCAACCCTAATAGACACTAGCAGGTAAAACTTCATATTGACCCTCATTTGACCTTTGACCTACTTATGTGACCTTTGACCCAGTATATCCATGGAGGTCAATATAGGGCACTTACCAATCAAGTTTGGTTACAAACTGATGCAGGGTTGGAAAGTTATCAACCCTAATAGTCTCTTGCAGGTAAAATGTCACATTGACCCTCATTTGACCTTTGACCTACTTATGTGACCTTTGACCCCAGAATATCATGGAGGCCAATGTAAGGCATCTACCAATCAAGTTTGGTTACAAACAGATGCAGGGTTGGAAAGTTATTCAAATTTTTACAAAGTGTCACGGACGGACAGACTGACTACGGTGGCTCGACAAAAAGGGGTGATCTTAAAGATGAATTACAGTTTTGGGAAAGAAGCCGAATACATCTATATTGATCATTATTGTTGAATAAGTATTGAAATAGGGCTTGTGTGGTAAAATCTGAACCTAAGCATCGTTAAATACAGAAATATCGGAAGAAATCCAATATCCGCCTGTGAAATTTATAAATCCACCGCCAGTTCGGACCTGTCCACGCCGCTAGCGCTGGGGGAGATATCGACAAGCTAGGGACAAGCTCGTATAGCGCGACACCTCGTGTACACCTCGTGGTCGTAATACACGTAGCGAATGAGCGATTCCGAGTTGGCGATCTCTATCTGCAGCAGATCAAGTTATAATTTTACAAATATATCAATTAGTAGGCGGTTTCTTGGCCAAATTTGGATAATCCTATATTAGTACAATTATATTCTTTAACATTATTGGTAATAAGAGCTTCCATTTCATTTTTTTGAGAGGGGGGCGTTTCCAAAACTGGCCTTTACCTTTAACATTCTTTCTCCCGTTTGTTCCTCTTTCTTTTCAAATTTTTCTAGCCCGAACTGGCCTGAAAAAACAGAGAAAAACATTAAAAATTCTTTCTAAAAAAGGTTGAAAATTATGTTTTACCTGCAAATTTGGACTTGCACAGTATTAAATTTAACTACTTATGATCATCTTTGTTTGCAAATTCTTGAACCTATTTTCATACATTCCAAATGTCCCTGAATCATCCCTTCCATTATTTCTTTTGAATAGTGAGGATATTTTTTTTTGTGCTATCACAGGCTCCTTATGTATGCTCTGAGTTGCGCCATGATTTTTGTTTGCCGCCGAAACGTGATGTTTTTTAGGACTGACGTTGATTGGCATAGCCAAATGGCATTTTAAAAGCCTTTGTATAGCCTTAAAAGTACCTAAACGGCCCTTTTAGCGCATATAAATCGATTTGGGGTGTAGGTTGTTGAGGTTCAACACTTTTTTCTCAGATTCGATTTTTTTTTTTCCTTGCTCGACGAAATTTGGAAACAAGCAAAGTAGAGCTGGTAGAGCAAAATGTGTTTCTTTGCACGCGAAATCGAGCAGATTCGACGAATAATTGTTTTCGATACTGTTTAGAAGCTTCCGTATAGCCTTAAAAGTGCCTAGACGGCTCTTTTAGGGCATATAAATCGATTTGGGGGTAGGTTGTTGAGGTTCAACATTTTTTTCACAGATTCAATTTTTTTTCCTTGCTCGACGAAATTTGGAAACGAGCAAAGTAGAGCTGGTAGAGCAAAATGTGTTCGTTTGCACGCGGAATTGAGCTGATTCGACGAATAATTGTTTTCGATACTGTTTAGCCTGTTTATCCTTAACCCTTTGTTAATGTTGTGACCCTGACCCTGCATTATTTTCACACATTAAGCATATTTTACTAGATGAATGAATATGAATCTACATCATGATTCATCACTTATTTTATTCAATTTTCAAAAATAAAAAAAATGTACAGAGAAATTAAAATGTTGATAATGATCATAATTATAATACCAACAATGGTAATAACAGATATGAAAACAATAACCTCACTCACTGACTGTTGTGCCATGCCCCCTTGGCTTTGTTTAGTTTGACGACCACCTGTTCCACCAGCATCCCAGCCTTTACCTTGCCCGCTTTGTACAGGGCTGATATTGTGTAGCTTCTGGTACACTCTTCAGGGTCCGTTCGTCTTCAAAATCACTACTTTGACTAGTCAAAGTAGTGATTTTGTAGACAAAACGGACACCGAAGAGTGTACCAGAAGGCTGGAATGCTGGTGGAACAGCTGGTCATGCTGGTGGTCGTTATATCCAAGCCGTAATCGACTAAGACGCTATGCTGAAATACACACGGGGATCTCTACACAACGTAGAATAGAGATCAGGAGGATGACGTCATTTTAACTAGGGTCACCTGTAAGGCTGTCGATTTCGGGTATATTTACTACCCGGGACTCGCGATAATTTTTCGGGCAAGTCCCGGGTACCCGAAATTTATCCATTTGTTGATTTCGCTATAGGCATGTCACGCCGCTGGGAAAACATGTTCATTCAAGGGACAAGAATGCAGCGCATTTATGACAATAAATCATCTTCTAAAATACAGCAAAGAGGGAAAAAGGAATGGAATGAAAATGAGAGTGGGCAGATAACTCGGGCGTTCAAAAAGGGGACTTTTTGCTTTTTTTTCGGGATATCGAGTATCGATTTTTGCGCCCGGGACTCGACATTTTTCGGCGGGAACCGGGTACCCGGGACTCGTCAACAGCCTTAGTCACCTGACAGATATACAGTCACATGATTTCAGGCCGGTTTACTGGCCTTTCGGGTATTTGCACGTTCTCTGCGTGCCGGTATTCCGGCCTTTCGGGTTCAAAGGATTATATCTTTATTAAAAACCGGAGCAAACATAAATACATTGCACTGCTTATATTTTAGCATTTAGAATCAAATTATTCATTATGTGTCAAGGGTGTTCATACGACCTTTGACTTGAAGGATATTAACGAGCGTATATGCGCTCGTAATCCTTCCTAATTGTTACTGTTTTGGGGACTTTTAATTCAGTAGTTATACTTAGAAATATCATGGTATATAGATAATAATTATTCCAGAAGTTGTGCATTTATTTCCGCCCTAACGAAGCATAATCTACATGTAGACCACGAGCATATATTATTCTGATTTATAAAATGGGCTTCAAAATCTCTGCAATGTGATTAGCGTGACTGTATGATTTTGTACACGTACGTACTGCAAATAGCGAGTGCATAGCGTGTCCGAATTCGACTACTGAAATGGCGACTACTCTTCAGTCTTCGCTCTTCGTTCTTTTCAAAACAAAAAGGGTTGATAACTTTCCAACTCTGCATCTGTTTGTTACCAAACTTGATTGGTAGTTGTCCTATACAGGGTGGCCCAAAAAAAACGGAACGGGGCACTTCCCAAAATATAGTTCCAAACTATATATGTCCATCAGCTGGGTGTCTTTTCCAATGAACAACGATACCAAGAACAGCCATTTTGGTTGAGCAGTTTTTGTTCTAGGGCGCTGTGAGTGACATGATGTCAGGTTCTGTTTTTTGTCAATTTTTACCTAGTCAGGGCCAGTAAAACCGCACGCACCGCCTTTCATATCGTATAAGTATAACCTTTGACAGTGTGCACTCAGCCGTGTGCCGAGATAATGGGCAGTGAGTGCGGTTTTACTGGCCCCGACTAGGTAAAAATTGACAAAAATTGGCACCTGACATGGTCTCACTCACAGCGTCCTAAAACAAAAACTACACGACCAAAATTACTGTTCTTGGTATCGTGTTCCATTGGAAAAGACACCCTGATGGACATATATAGTTTGGAACTATATTTTGGGAAGTGCCCCGTTCCGTTTTTTTTGGGGCCACCCTGTATTGGCCTCCATGATATTCTGGGGTTAAAGGTCAAATGAGGTCAAATGTTGCATGAATGCGGGCAAGTGGGCGAGACACTTTACGGCTATCGCCTTGTTTTTAAAACTAATACGATTAATGTTTTTAAAACAAAATTTACTGTATTTACCGGCGTAATCGCCGCATCCGCGTAAACGCCGCATGCGGACTTTGAACATTGAAATTGAAAAAAAAAAGTGAGAGAAAAGTACGCTAGGAAAACTGGCGACAAAAAAAGCGGGAATTTAATGGTTTTCCAAATTTTTCTCCTCATCTTGATATATTTCTTTAACAATATTTACGAAAATATAGTTACAAAATATTCAGAATTACCTCACGCATGTACATGTACAAATATTTACGTACGTAAACGTTTGTACATCGAGTCAATCACGTAGCTCGCGAGCACGCCTTAGCACGCTCTGCTGTCTTTGCCAAAACCATTTAGTATACATTATCTTTATCATGCTAGATCGATGGCAAGCAAGCGCGGCGCTGGCAGTGCATTTGTTTTGTTATTTTGAAGTTAAAAACGTATCGGATTTAGCAAATATCGGCAAAAAAGGTGAGAAACCATTCTAAGCCAGGGTAAACATAGACAATTTGGCTAAATAATGTTTTATCACCCAATACAATACAGTGCAATACAACCAATAGTCCCACACCTGCTGAAATGTGTTGTTTTGAGGGCAGTCAAGAGTGAAAATTTGACTATCGCCGCGTATGCGCCGCACCCCAACTTTGCTTGTTTTTTTCGGCGATTACGCCGGTAAATACGGTATAAGTTTTAGTTTTTCATGACGCTAGCCAACTGAAACGCCATCTCGAGAAAAACAATTTGTTTCCGAAAAACCAGTCGGCTTATCGCCATTTCCATTCTACTGAAACAGCTCTTCTGAAGATTCTTAATGATCTACTGTTGACAGTGGACAAGGGCGAAGAGGCAATACTTGTACTCCTTGATTACTCTGCGGCGTTCGACACGCTTGACCACAAAGTCCTCCTACGACGCTTGGAAAAGGACTACGGTATTTCTGGAACGTTCCTTCAATGGTTCCACTCCTATCTACATGACCGTAAGCAGATGGTTGTGGTCAACGGAACCAGATCTGCTCCCTACCCCCTTCAATGTGGAGTTCCACAAGGATCAGTCTTGGGACCGCTACTCTTTCTTCTATATTAAGTACCATTAAGTGCCATCATCCAAGCACATGGCAATATCAAGCACGCCGTGTATGCAGATGACACCCAAATATATTTGGCTTTGAAAAAGGACAGCCTTCAACATGCCATGACTGAAATCACGGACTGCTTAGCTGACATCAGGGCCTGGTCTACTACCAACAAGCTATGTCTCAACGATCAAAAAAACGATCTACTTCATGTAACATCTCAATTCAGAATCACAAACCCATTGCCTGACCTTGTTCTTGATAACGCATCTATTCAGGGCTCAGAGAGTGTAAGAGACTTAGGTGTTATGCTTGACAAACATCTCATCCTTCAGAAACACATCAAGTCTAAATGCCATTCCACATCATGGGGCATTTCCAAACTTGGCAATATCAGGCACTTACTGGATCAAGCTACAACTGAACGCCTTGTCCACGCATTTGTGTCCTCACATCTTGATTATTGTAACTCTCTTCTAGAGCTGGCCTTCCAAAATCTCACATTGCCCCACTTCAGCGTATCCAGAATTCTGCAGCTAGGCTGGTCACCCTTACTAGGAAATCCGAACACATAACTCCAGTTCTTCGTTCCCTCCACTGGCTTCCGGTCCACCACTGCATTAGCTTCAAAATCCTGCTTGTTGTGTATAATATATTTCATCAACTTACCATCCTCCTCTAACCTGGACCAAGCGTACACTTCCTTCCGCAACCTCCTCACCACAGCAGCCGAAAGCTCCATCCCACGTGGCCACCGCCGCTGCTTCATTCCCTCGTGGGACGATGAATGCAATGACCTCTACAATGACTTCCTCGAGGCCGAACGCGGCGATGAAGCAGCCTCTAAGGCAACCCTTCTAACAGCCTGCCTAGACAACAAACGCAGAGAGAGATGGGAGGAGACAGTCCAAGGAATTGACTTCACCCACTCCAGCAGACTGACCTGGAAAACGCTCAATCACCTCACTGGCAGAAGTCCCAAGCCAAAACAATGCCCCGTGACCGCTAACTCAATCGCAGAACAGCTCCTCGAGAACGGCCGCTTCAAAGACGCAGATAAGAACCACACTCGCCACATCAAACAAGAAACCTCCAAACTCTGGCAGGCCCCAGGAGTGGATGGACTCTTGTCATCACCATTCACTCCAGATGAGATCGCCACTGCCATCAAACACTTGAAAAGTGGAAAGGCTCAAGGACCAGACAACCTGCCTCCTGAGTTTCTCCTGCACTGCGGACCAAAATGCTTGGAATGGCTCCGCCAACTTTTCTCAACCTGCCTCACCCACCAGTCCATTCCCAAGATATGGCGCAAAGCAACCATCATCGCCTTACCCAAGCCAAACAAGCCCTTGGACAACCCCAAGAATTACAGACCAATCTCTCTCCTCTGCATCCCCTTCAAGCTACTCGAAAGACTCCTCCTATCCTGGCTGGAACCAATCGTAGACCCCCAACTTCCGGACGAGCAAGCAGGTTTCCGCCGCGGACGCAGCACCGTCCAACAAGTAGTCTTGCTCACCAACGACATCGAGAGCAGCTTTGAGAGAGGTCACAAGGCTGGTGCCGTCCTGGTCGACCTAACTGCAGCCTACGACACCGTGTGGCACCAGGGACTCACCCTGAAGCTCCTTCAGATGGTCCCAGACCGCCACCTAGTAGGATTCATCACCAACATCCTATCTAATCGCAGCTTTGTGCACACATGCACACTACGAGTGGGAAGCGCGAAGTCCCTTAGGCTGGGGTCCAGGGCCCGCCTAGGGCCCTGGAAGCTCTGGGGTTCTAGATGCTCTCTGGTGCAATCTAGGCTTATTTTGGAAACCATTTCTTTCAATTTAAAATGGTTGGTTTTTGGATTTAAAAAAAAATTTTTTTACAGAATTGTTTCATACCTTGATACCTGAGGCTTGAAACTGGACATCTAGGACAACCAGTGTGCTTTTCAATATAATCTGCTGCCTGGAACCTGGTATTTGCTAGTGACAGGTTGTAGTGAAATGAAGAGCTGAAAAAGTTTTTGTGAAATCAAATCTTCAAATTCAATTGCCCATACATTCCATGGTAGAGGGTATCCAGATGGTGACTTAGCTTAGTGCTGTAACCGACCTTGATGATCGGATCGAAAAATTAGATCGGCAAATTCTTGATTCATGATGGGATCGGATCGGGGAAAAAAAAAAAAAAAAAATCAATTAATAAGCGGAAAATGAAGATTGCTGTTTGAGGGGGGAAAAAAAAATCGGAATTCCACGTAAAATCGGAGATCTCACAGCCCTGTCATTACCTGTTCTCACTTTCAATTGAAGTAGTGCCCCATTCAATATTGACTAAATGTATATAGATTCAGGTTTTTTAAACACCAAAATGCAATCTTACTTCTCCCATATCTCCACCACAATAGCGCTACTTGATGCAGTAATCCCTTGAAGCAGCTACGTGAAGCTATACTGGGATGGTTATGTGATGATGTGTCGCCAGGAGGTGCCAGAAAGTGTATAATACAGCATGCATTTATGTACAGTAAAATGCATGACCATTTAGTGCAAGTAAAAATCGTAGCTGTTTATTAGGCTACACAATGTAAGAGCCCACAGCAGGCTGCACCGTTCTAATAACAGGTAGTGCAGCCTTTTGGAAGGTCTTTAATCCAGTAGCGTTTACTGCTGTCCCAGGTAGACTGTTCCAAAGTCTTATTGTTCGTGGATAGAAAGAGAATTTGAAGACGTCAATGGTTGCATGAGGGATGATGTACTTGAGATTGTGATCATGCCTTCCATGGTAATTTGCTAGGACGACTGTTGGTGGGAATGGCAAGTTGACCAGTTTGTATTGGGAGTTTATAAAAAAGGGAACACCGGACAAGAATTCGCCGGGTGTGTAGCCGTCACAAGAGCTGATGACGATGTTGTGTATCTGTAGTCGCAATGAACAAAGCGGGTGGCTGCTTTTTGTACCTGCTCAAGCTCTTTTACCTTGGTGATGCTGTGGGGGTTCCATGCCTCTGATGCATATTCCAATTGAGGACAAACTAGTGCTGTGTAAGCCTTTACTTCCCTGGAACAGGACAGCAGGGTCCTACGGAGGAGACCGAGGGTACGGCTAGCTTTCTGCCTGATTGTTTGGCAATGCTTGCTCCAACGGAGATCAGCAGTGATCGTGATCCCAAGATATTTGTAATGGTTCACCCTCGGGATAAGGTCATTGGTTAGGTGATATTGGCAGGTGCTGGGGTTGCGTTTCCGTGTAAGACTGCACACTTCTTGATGTTAAAGCTCATGAGCCAGTCAGATGACCAAGTGGACGGTTTCTGGAGATCGGACTGGAGGATCTGAATGATCTTTGTCGCTGCAGATTTCCCTGTAGACCACACAGTCATCTGCAAAGAGCCGGATCTCTGATTGGATGTTGTCTTGGATGTCATTGATGTACAACAAGAAAAGGGTCGGACCAATGACAGAGCCCTGGGGACACCGGATGTTACATCTCGCCAGGACGATTGAGATCCATCTACCACGACTGCCTGTTTCCTGTCAGTGAGGAATGACATCAGCCAATTTTGAGAGTCACCTACAATGCCATAGTAGTTGAGTTTGCTGCAGAGACGTTGGTGTGGGACTCTGTCAAACACCTTCTGGAAGTCGAGGAAGGCAACATCAACCTGGCTGCGTTTTTGTAGGAGTGAAGACCATTCGTGGATTACAGATAGTGAGTTGGGTAGTATAGACCCCGACGGAAGCCGTGTTGGGAGTTTGAGAGGATGTTGTTGACGACAAGGTGCTTGGATACGTGGCTCAGCATGATATGCTCCATGATTTGACAGCATATGCAAGTTAGAGAAATTGGTCTATAGTTTGTTTGGTCACTCTTTACACCAGACTTGTGAATTGGGGTGACGAGCGCCTGTTTCCACTGGGTTGGAACAATTCCACAGTTCTAACTTTGCTGGATTAAGAAGGAGAGGCTTGGAGCAATCTCGTGAGCAACAAGCTTAAGGAACCTTGGTGGGATCTGATCGGGTCCGCTAGCCTTTGCAGGATTGAGTTGCTTCAGTTGCTTTTCTACCCCTGTCCTGTGGATGTGTAGATGACCTATATAGCCCTTTCTGATGGCCCTTTCTGAGGAAATATCAAATATTTGTTCTCTAGCAGTCATTATTTGTCTTTGTACATGAATGGTGGTGTATTTATGAGTATTTTTTTGTTAGGCTACTGCTTGGATCTTCTGTGAATTATGCCAACATAAATTAGTCTGGCTTGGAGTTGGTTTATTTGATCTAGTACTTTGATAACCAGACAATCCAGACAAATTGTTGTATGCACTATAATACACTAAATTAAATAGGATGAATAGTCCCTGAAAATTTGAGCACAATCGGTCAAGAAATAAATGGCTCTTTGAAAAGAGTCATTTATTTCTACGAGTGACTCAAATTGGCAATGCACTCTGGCAAAGTTGTGGACTACTCCCCATACATTTTGTACACAAAATTTCAATTTTGTTTAATTTTCTCAAAATTCATGTTTACCCTTCGTTTGAGTTTAACATATGTTTTGTAGAATGCATTTATACTTAACATATCATGAGTTGGGGAATGGAAAAGAGTGACTGAAGAAAATTGTAAAAATGGGAACATTTGTGTACAAACATATATGGGGAGTAGTCCACACACTTATCAGAGTGGGTTGCAAATTTGAGTTCCCCATAGGAATAAATGGACATCTTCAAAGAGCCAGTTTTCTTGTTTCTTGCCCGATTATTCTCTAACTTTCAGAGATTATTCCTCCTAATCTCCTCAAGTCTATGAAAGCAATATTTTGCTTGGGTTTCATTGTCTTTTAATTAGTCTGTAAATGTCTTGACTCTTGATTGTTTAGATGCTAATTTGCTAGCCTTAATAATTCTTATTTCAATTATTCAGTTTTCCACATACATTTCTAAACAATTCAGGGGGAGAATCCAGAAAAAAAAACATGCCCCAAATACTACACTGAACAATTAAAAGGTCTAAAAAAAAGACACAAAAAAGGGTCAGCATATTTAACAGGTAAAAAAAAAAGAAGGAAAAAAAAGGACATTTATTTCTCGGTCTCTGATAGTCATGTCTCGGTCTAGTCTCGGTCTCCGCTGAGCCACATGCATGTGGTATGTCTTGTGAGGTTTGCTCTCTTATTCATTACCATGTAAGAGTCTTCCGTCGCCATTTAGGGGGGTTTGGGGTGATTTTTGTCTGGTGTTGACTCACCAAATCGTAATCAATCTTTGTATTGATAGTGTTATGATCTTTTTCGGAAAGTTTGTGACCTCCTCTTATTCTGCATGCCGGTGTAAGGCTCAAATTAGAGGCAAATTTCCACACTTAAGGGGTATTCCACCCCAATAATAATTTAGCTCCATTAGAATGCTCATATCTTATCACAAATGACCATATCTACACATTTGCCTGAATGATTGAGATAGTGAAAGGACACCAGTTTGAGTATCGCCAATCGCACCATCGCCATATTTAAAATATGTACATGGGGCATTAACGATACTAAATATTTGGCCGATAATAGTGATATTGTGACGTCACATGCGAGCTGGCACCTTCGCTCATCTGCCATGTTATTACACATGAAAATGTGGTTTAGCATTCTTCTAGGACGGGAAGGAAGAATTATTTTAGCATTCAAACTCCATTGAAGGATCGCAAAAGATGTGCAGAATGGCTAGCTGCGCTCAGATCGGAGAAATTTAGCATACACTGTAAGTACCCACAAATATGACAGAAATAATGTTATTCGTTCAGATCACTTCACCGTGAATTGTTTCCAACCACACTTGCGAGAACTGCTAATACGAAGGATCGAGTCCATAAACTTTGCAAATGAACATATCAATCGGCAGATATAAGAGTTGGAATTGTTTAGGCAAGTTGTAATGGCTGATGGAGATACCTACATACCAAGCACGGATATTGCGTTATATGCTATACAATTTACGCAATCGATCGAAAGCGAAATCAATAGGCTCATGCACAGCTAATTGCAAAATTGCCAATTTGGATATTTACAGATTTGGTCTAACATATTTGTTACATCCAACCACACTTGCGAGAACTGCTAATACGAAGGATCGAGTCCATAAACTTTGCAAATGAACATATCAATCGGAAGATATAAGAGTTGGAATTGTTCAGGCAAGTTGTAGTGGCTGATGGAGATACCTACATACCAAGCACGGATATTATGAAGGGTGCGTTATATGCTATACAATTTATGCGATCGATCGAAAGCGAAATCAATAGGCTCACAGCTGATTGCAAAATTGCCAATTTGGATATTTACAGATTTGGTCTAACATATTTCTTACATACATTTTGACAATGCAAATAATATGTCCAATCTATATTTAATGTTTGTCAATAGAAACACACAATATTGGCGATACGATAATATATATATATATTTTTTAATGAAAAACAATTCTTGACAAACTGTAATTGACTACCGTAAATACCGGCGTAATCGCCGCATACTTTTTCCTCGAAAAAAACCCTGCAAAGTCGGGGTGCGGCGTGTACGCGGACAGTTAAAATGTCACTCTTGACCGGCCTCAAAACAACACATTTCAGCAGGTGTAGGACTATTGGTTGTATTGCACTGTATTGTATTGCGTGATAACACATTATATAGCCAAATTGTCTATGTTTACCCTGGCCTAGAATGGTTTCTCACCTTTTTTTGCTGATATTTGCGAAATCTGATATGTTTTTAACTTCAAAGTTACGAAACAAATGCACACTGCCAGCGCCGTGCTCGCCTAGCTGTCATCGATCTAGCTACGTGCGTTATGAATGCATTGCATTTGCACGTACGTACATCACAGTACCTGGTTCTCTGTACCGTATTTGCTGGTGTATTAACCGCACCTTTTTTCAAAAAAAAAAAAAAAAAAAAAAAGGGGGTGCGGTTAATACACGACCGTATTAACCGCACTTTTTTTTTTTTTTTTTTTTTTAAATTTTTTTTTAGGGGTGCGGTTAATACACCGGAGCGGTTAATACACCGACAAATACGGTAGTACCGATTTCATGCTAAAATTTGGCACATTTTCCCAGCCGATTTTCTTGTTTCCCGCCGTTATTCCCGCTTTTTTTGTTGCCAGTTTTCCGAGCGCACTTTTCTCCCACATTTTTTTTTTTCAATTTCAATGCCCAAGGTCGGGGTGCGGCGTTTACGTGGGTGCGGCGATTACGCCGGTATTTACGGTAATCAAAATCTCTGATTAGCCAGCTCGCAACGTACATCACCAATGTGTGGGTCCCGTTCAAATCAAATATGGCGAGTGGGTCGCTGGATTAAGGAGGAGGTTTGTTTTGCAATCTTCTGGAAAGTGAGAGAAATTATCATTAGTAACTGGGATGACCGTGGGCAGTGTTAATTGTTCTTTTTAGCAATGGAAACAGGTTTTCGGAGTGGAATTCCACTTTAACACTAACACTAACACCAACACCATACTTGAAATCACCCATTCTCTGCAGTGAAAATTATAGATAGGCTCATAGTGAGGCACTTACATCACAAAGTGGTGCATTGTGGGAAAGAACAAGCTCGCTCGCGAATTTTTGTCATAGTTTCAAAACCAATTATAATAACCCACAATTATACTTTTTTCATACAAAATTATATTTGATGATCTAAAATATCTGTCTTTCAATCATTAGAAGCTTGAATTAGTCTGGACGTCTCCTTTATTATTAAATTAGTATAAAGTACAGAGTATAGTTTCAAAATGATGTCAAAAATTTACTTAATTGGCTTTATTTTCTTTTAATTCATTTTATTGTACAGGCACAGAGGAGGAGCTGAAAGCAAACCAATCCATTATGTATCACTAGAGGATCAACTCAAGCCACTCATCTGTAGCATGGAAAAACAAATTATGGACAGTCTTGATGCAAGACTTGAGTCCCTACAGGCACACTTTGACCTCCGGTTGAATAGACTTGAAACAGTGCTGTCAGAGATTTTGTTGCATAGACCCGAAAAGAGAGACAATGATGAACTACATCAAGTTCACAAAACCCTGTGTAAATTACCAGAACAAAAAGAGACTGATGGACATGAAGATACCGAAATTGAAGAAGAAAATTCAGATACTTGATATATGTGTTGCTCATAGCGTGTGATATCAAATATATGCCCAACACTTTGCAATGGGTTGTGTAATTCATAAACAATGCAATTAATTACCACCACTTACGGAACCATTATGGCCTCATGGATCCTTACGCAGCAAACGTCTGGGAGTGCACCAATTCACACGTACGTTTGGAGACAATGGATTCTTGGACGATGCGTTCGTCCTAGACAAAAGGTAGTCTTTGAACCATGAACACATGTTGTAGTATGGTGATGCGTTTTCCAATTACAGTCAAACCTGTCTATAGCAGGTTGTTACAGACATGTGGTCTGTATAGACATGTTAGCGACCATTTTGAATTTCTGGTCGCATACTACGCCTACATGTATACTACAGGGCAATTCCACGAGATGTACCCCTTGAACCTCCAAAATTTAAACATTACAAATGCCATTTTTTGACCTATTTTATCAAAGAGTATCATATGTGACTTTACACCACAATACGACCAATAAGTCGAGAAAACTGAATTTGCTGATTTTCATATAACATTAAAATAGAAGTGATTACCTTTAAAATGGTATATAATTTGTCATATTTGGACTAAGCAAACCCTTTCAAAATGAATGCCAAATATATGGAATATGGTTGATGCATTTTTAAAATAAGGGAGAAACGGGCCGTTTAAAAGATTTGTGTCTATTCATGGGCTGTAATAAGATTACATTTATTAAATTAAAAATTAATATTTTAACATGATTTCTGACGCTCAAATTTTTTCAGAAGGTAGATTAAGATATGTTTATTCAGAAAATAAGAAAATCCTAAATCACATATTTAAAAACAAAATTGACTATTTAGCTAATAAAAGAGAAACTACCACAGCGACATAACGGTCGCTTTGTGGTGTAAGGTCACATATGTGGTTTATAATTCTGTAAAGATTGATGTTTTATATGATTGGGGTGATACTGAAAATTTATAGCGAAAAATAGGCACTTTCTTACTGATTTAGCGATATTTTCTGCCCAAATTTAGATAATATGATGTAGCAAAATAAATCCATTCAAGTAGTGATTAATCACTTTCTTCTTGCATTTTTGTGCAGCTGAGCTGTCACTGTTTACATGATAACAAAACCAGTTTAGGTCTTTCATATGCTGATTTCTGGTAGATCACTAAAGTTCTGATGTTTTTGTAAAGCGAGTACGTAACACCCGTAATGCTTGTAAGATATAAGTTACCATAGCAACCAAATACAGAGAGCAAGAAACTTAATATTAAAAAAGCTGTGTTTACACAATGATGTGAACTGTTTGATGTAAAATGAAAATTCAATCTATAATAAATTTGAAATAAATCTATATCAACAAAATGTAACACCCGTAACGTTTTTGTACGAGTGCTAGGGCTGGCAAAGTTTGAGCTATTTATAGTGGTCAAAGTACCTAATGTGGGAACATTTGGATTAATGTTTTAAATGTCAATAATACACTTGATAGGGAAAAGAATGCTACATTTAGAAAAAAACTTGATATTTTCTAGTTCAGGGGGGGACAAATGTAACACCCATAACGTTTTAAGCTTGGATAGATCATAGCACACAGAAACACTGACTTAGAATCACACATTTTGAATTTTATTTGCTATGCAACAATATGAATAACCTGGACATAAAATGGCTCTTCAGTTAAGTCTATTCACAGAAATGTTGTCATTGAAGAAATGTAACACCCGTAACAATATTGTTACGGGTGTTACAAAGAATACAATAAATGTGTCCCCCTCTGTCACTTCGGGTAATTCATCGGCAATATCAAAATTGAGATTTTTAGTGTTTTGAATTCTCTCGGATTTCAGCTTTAAAATGATATATAACTTGCTACATATAATTGACATGAAGGAAAGAAAAACGCAATTTAATAACGCGGACCAGAGCTCAGCTATTTGTCAAACAACAGAGAAAATCGCTTCTAAAGTTTCGCATCCATTCAGAAAAGCATCCTCACAGAGCGAGCGAGCGGTTGAACAAATTCTCGGTTTGACCGTTCGTTTTTCACAATCGATCGAGCGCGCGCTTTGATGTGAATACAATAAACCACCGCTGCATGCACGTAAGTACCATGTCATTCAATAGGGTAGGTACCGGTACCGGTAAGCCGCACAGCGCGATTCAATACAGTAGGATGCGGTAGGCTGCACACGATGCGCTTTGATAATGCGAGGAAAAGCTAGCTACAGAATTTACATAACAAGGCGCGATTCAATGCGGTATTATACAGTAGGTCGCGCACGCTATCCGGAAATGAACACAACGTACATACCCAGTACAACTCTATTCAGGTCAGTCTGACCAATCACAGCGCTTTCCGCTCGGGCTCAGCTAGCTCACACCGCTCACAATACCAGCGGTCGGGCGTCGCACGTGCATGCATAGAATTGAAGTGCCGCTCAATCAATGCACAAACGATCGATCATGAACAGCCAGCGATGATAAACCGAGTTTCAGGCCGAAACCGAATTGAAGGTTGCTCAGAAAAATCATTATTTTCGGTATAAAACAATCAAATTAGGACATGAAATTTTCAGAGAATGTAGATGACACATGTAAGTATCAAATTCCGTAAAGTTGAAATTTTCAGCCAAAGACAATTTTTTATGATTTTGGTGCTCTATGTACTAAACCCCCATTGCGACTTTATACCCAAACTGAAAGACACAGACACAAATGGGCATTTTGTGGAAAATATTGAAATATATTACTTTTAAGGCCTGATATTCAATTGAATATTGGACGAGAAAGTACAAATAGTAAGTAAGCAGCTTTAAATGAAGATAATAAAGAGAGGTTTAGACGAGATAGGTAGGATAAATGAAAGGAAAATAAGGGCGGAAAGAGTGACATTTTCCTGGTGGTCTGGCTTCACATTGGTAAAATGTATTGCATGAATATTTGAATTTGTTGGGGTATAGGACATCATTTTTGCATTTGTTTGGGAACATATGTTTGTGAATGTGCACAGAGGGGGTGTATCTTCAAAACAATTTTTGTAAAGAGGCTTGTAAGGCTTCACAATTGTGAAGGCCACGAGGTGGATTTTTAAAATAAATTTATAAAATAAAAAAGAGTTTTTCATCAATGTATACCCACATTTAAAAAAATTGTGGTTGTATTTTACAGGCCAATTTGTACCTTTTTTTTTGTTTTTAAAAGGGTTAAATTTGCTGAAAATGTTTTTAAAATGCCAGGAATAGTGCACATTTTTACTCCATTAATAATCATAAATGTACTTTCAATTTACGTTATAAGATGATTTGTGCTCAAATTGGTAATTTTCTTGAAATGGTAACCGTTTTAAACTACTAGATGCTTACTGTTCTAAGGTCTCATGATATCGTATTAATACATTTCATAAATTTTCATGTAACTTAAAACGCTTCCATGAAATAACACTTTTGAAGTGGGGTCCAACATTTCATTTCACACGGCGTAACACCCGTAACGACCCGCACCCCCTTTTTTGTTGCAATTTTTTTGGAAAAAAGTGTGGTTAATACGCTATAAACCGCACCCGTGTATTAACCCCACCCCCATTGTTGAATTTTTTTAAAGGTGCGGTTAATACACCAGCAAATACGGTACATCACCGCCCTGTACAAACTCACTGCAGATATACAATATAAACACTCACAAAATGTTCCGCAATTCAAGGATGAGCGTTAATATCTCTCTGCTCTTGTACAGGGTGGCCCCAAAAAAAATGGAACGGGGCACTTCCCGAAATAAAGTAACAAACTATTCATGTCCATCAGGTAGGGTGTCTTTTCCAATGAAAAACGATACCAAGAACAGTAATTTCGGTCGTGTAGTTTTTGTTTTAGAACGCTGTGAGTGAGACCATGTCAGGTGCAAATTTTTGTCAATTTTTACCTAGTCAGGGCCAGTAGAACCGCACTCACTGCCCGTAATACCATGCCCATTATCTCGGCACATGGCTGAGTGCACACTGTCAATGGCGGGCTGTGTTGTACGATATGAAAGGCGGTGCGTGCGGTTTTACTGGCCCTGACTAGGTAAAAATTGACAAAAAACGGAACCCGACATGTCACTCACAGCGCCCTAGAACAAAAACTACTCAACCAAAATGACTGTTCTTGGTATCGTTTTTCATTGGAAAAGACACCCTATCCGATGGACATAATAATTGTGTTACTGTATTTTGGGAAGTGCCCCGTTCCGTTTTTTCTGGGCCACCCTGTATTGATATGGTCTTGATGCACAAATTATGGAATACTACTACTACTCCTAATAAAAATAATAATTCTAATAGTAATATTGATAATTATAACAATAATATTATTTAATAATAATAAATAATAATAGTAGTTCGTATTTATATAGCGCCTAATAGCCTCTAAGCGTCAGACCCGCATTGTACACATCCTCTACTCCCCGAGGAGCATGCTAGCGGTGGGCTACCCTATTGATGCACCAAGCTTATATGAAATTAGCCTGAGTATGGAGCCATATCAAAGACAAATGTTGCAAAATATAAACATAGGACGTGGTGCAAGCTTTTGGCTTTTAGCTCAAAGACCCCCAATGGGCCAAATATAAATTACCGCGGTAAACAAGGTAGAAAAACAACAAAAATAATAACTGTGGGACATGAAGAGAATCTTGGACCCAAGAGCGCAAGAGCTGAGACCCCCACCTTCGTTGTCACGTGGATGCCGATCCCAATCATGACAATACAAATCTGTCGGTTGAATACCTCCCTTTTAATGGTGAGGGTGTGTAATGAAGCAGAAATATCTAGAGGCTTGCCAGGAGGATTCAGGATAAATCATTGTCTACCAAACAATGCATCGTTGCCATGGATACAATTTCAATAAGTCACCGCAATTACCGCATGCGATGAGACTTGCCTGAAGTATTCAGGATTAGGTATTGTCTACCAAACCATGAATATTTGCCATGGATACAATTTCAATAGGGACAATAGGGTGAGCTGCAGCCACCGCAATAACCGCATGCTCTCTGTTTTGATCGCAACGGATTTTGAACCGATTTTTTGTCCAAAACCTTGCGACGGGACTTGCGATGGGAACCTGCCGTCGCAAGAGAACACACGGCGCATGCGTTCCACGTGACCGGTCGTGCTATTGTTTGATCAACAACCCAAAACCGGGCTTATAATGCTTATCAAGCACGATAAATCACATGTAAGGTTTATTTTAGCCGAAATGTAATACACACAACCTATTTATGGCTATAATTGGGAATTATACCGAATTTATTGCGGTATTTGCATTCTGTTGTAACGTCTAGTTATTTCGAACATGATCTGCCCTTCATAAGTTCTATTGTCTTGTTGCAGGCTGTTGCAGGTCGTCGCAAGTGTCGTCTGACCGCTCCATTAGGGAATACCTGGACTGAGTCATTTTTCAGAGGGGGGATTTGATTTTCAATGTATTTTTCAACCAATTATTCAAGTCTTTTTTTCTGTGGTGGTCGGTTTTTCTAAGTTCTATATTCAAGAAAATTATTATATTATTGTCTAGTCTTACTTTTGAATTTCCAAATTATCAAACATTTTTATGGAAAAATTAAATAAAGTGATTTGCCATAATTTGAATAATGGTTTTCTTTATAAGCGGAATATTTTGCAAAAAACATGATTGATGTGCCCTAAATAATTGTTTTCTGCGGAATTCTATATACACATGTATTTTAATGTGCTCTTGTATGAGAGGTATGTAACGAGGTACCGCTTATTACGGGGTTTCCCTGTATGTACATGAGCAATTAGTTGACATCTGTACATGCACATGTCAACAAATGTTGGGCAAGGCTAGGCATAGTTGAGTGCTTGTATATAAACAGAACACAAAAAGTAACTTCACCCCTAAGCAATTGCCCATAATTTCATAACCAAGAATCGTTTCAAGATTTCGTCTTGCCAATATATCAATATGGTAGTTAGGAAAACAATGTGTAAAAATAAGAGGTAACCATTAATCCATGGTTGAGTGAGCACACATTACAGAAAAAATAGTCATATTTCAAAATTCGCAAAAGTATTATCATCATTACAAATTATTGAGAGTTGGAAAATTAAAAATTGCACTGTTTTACAATTGCAATTAATGCATTTTACCACATATGCCATCAAAAAATAAAAATGAATGGAATATCAAACAGCATTGTTTCATAAACCATGATCAATGCATTCCGCCACATCATACATGTGCGGATTCACAACAATGTACAGGCACGCGCAATACCTTGTGACTTTTGAATTGGGCCATTTTGTCTTTAATCTGTGCTCATTCAGCCATAAAGTAATGAATATCTCTGATTTTCGCACATTTCGAACAAAACAACTGTGCCAATATTGTGGTAAGATGACATCTTATAACAACAATCGGTTATGAAATTATGGGCAATTGCTTAGGGGTGAAGTTACTTTTTGTGTTCGTTTTTTTTAAATGAAAAGATGCATAGTTTGGTCGTTACAAGCACGGATTATCATTGAAACGTGTGAGAAAAACCCCGCCACGGCGATTAAAATATTTGTTAGATGTTAAATTCTGTTGTGAAATTGGGTGAAGTGCCTTTGTGTGACACATTTCTGTATCGGCATCAGGTACTGAAGGGCACGAAATAACTCTTTTGTTCCCTTCAGTACTCTTTTTGTTTGTGAGTCCGAAGCACTCGGTGTGGGTAATTAAGCGTCTGTCTGAAAGTTCATTGCCCCAAATTCTCATCAGTGGGCCAGGTTTAGAAATACCAAAAATACTGACAACGGTGAAATATCTCACAAAAAAAAAGATCCATGGTTATACACTGTAGCAAGTGCCTTTGATGTAAAAAAAAAAAGAAGTAAATTTGTGGTTTCTATTTAAAAAGCGTTTCGCTTATGGGAATACATACATGTACTTGTTTGAGATGATATACACAGACTATCTCACTTAAACCACCCCCTTCAGCTGACTAAATTAGTGGCGTATTAGTTCGGTGACTTGAGTTATGCGAGGGTTGAGAGTACTGAGTGAAGGATAGAAAAAGCTTATAAACACACATATTCAGCAAAAAAGGATTAAGTTGCGCTAGGTTTAATCTTGTTTTTACGTTGTTGGCAATGAGAAGAGATGTGCAACTAATGACGTCACCTTGATCGATGACTAAAGTTATGCCATGAATAAAGGTCAAGGTTTAACAAGGTGGAGTCAAGCGGACATTATCCACTTTTCATTTCTCGTAATGTCATTCCTGTTCTTCTACGTATTATTTAAACCATTGATACATGACCGTGACATAGCTCGAATAATAGATAGATAATAATAGATAATCCAATGGGCCAATGAGCATGCGCAATAGCTAAAAAGGGATTAACTTGAGCGAGGAACTAAACTCGTGCCAGTTACAACTGTTACATGTACTAACTTTGTGCCGGGAACAGTTGTGCCTGGTTTAACGGTAAACCTGGACTTAATTTGAGCCACTGATGAGAATTCGGGCCATTGACGTTTTAAAAGTTTGTTTTATGCATTGACATGCTCTGAATTGGAGCCTTGAGTGACCAGAGGCTAACCCATCTTATTTCATATCATTGTAAACTATGTTAAATGAATTTGCTATTTCTATCATGGATATATAATAATGATAAATATTTATATTTGGCTTGCAACGAACAGTCGCGTATACCGTTTGTTGTTTTCCACGCCGGTAAAACAGGAATTGTTGCGTGGGGGGGGGGGGGGGGAAGGGGGTGTCCGTAGATAATTTTTCGCAGCCGAGACCGAGTACATCTACAATTTTTCGTGAGCTTTCGTGGATTGCATATAGTATATCAACAAACTGTTGGGTCACGTTACCCAATACTTTGTAGACTTGGGAGACTTGTTTCACGAAAAGGCACAAAACGTGAACGTGATACGTGACTGTTCGTTGCAAGCCATTTCAACACAGTTTTTTTCAAAATCTTTACATTAACAGATAAGTTATGAAATATTCTTGTTGGCTCAACTGAGTTATGGGCAATTCCACGGTAACGGAAGGACATTCAGACACAATTTTGGAACTTCAATCAAATAATTCCAGGATCCTGCTTTTGATTTTTTATTCTAAATGGCATGTCTTTGATCCTTGTTGGGACACCTTTGATTTCCACTATTTCTAAAATTTTGACCGCATTATGTAAATTAGATATGGACACTAATGAGGCCGGTAACGGAAGGACGCCAAAATGGACATGGATTTTCAATTTTTTTAGTTATGACCCATTCTCCGTGAAGTTACGAGGTTTATCATGTTAAGTTGGCTACTAGTCAATTTCCTATGTTCACAGAGTATAACACCACCTTTTAAGAAAAATATCTACATTGGTATATTAATTATGAGAAATTAATTACTCCAGTGTTCGGTAACGGAAGGACGGTAACGGAAGGACCTCTGAAAAGTCTATTGGAATTGTACAATAAAATTAATTTTGAAATTTAAAGACCATTTATGAGAAGGAAACTTCTCTTTTGTGATCTAAAATGAGTTTGTATTATAGATAGCATATGGACATCACAAGCATTTACATTTCTATTTTTTTTCTTACTATATTTCATGCCCCAATGGCTCTTATTCATGGTCAATCCATGGTAACGGAAGGACACTCGGACACAAATTGTCAACTTTAAGAAAGACATTTTTAAATACTTGTGTTGTTAGAACAGTCTATTTTGAGAACAATACTTCCAAAACATACAGTTTTAAGGTCCCATAATTTATTTATATTTTTTTATCTCCGCACAATATTGAATATGCATACAAATGAGGTCGGTAACGGAAGGACACTAAAATGGACAAGGTTTTGTTATCAAATCAGTTTTAACTAAAACTCTGTGATATTAAATAATACAAAATATTTTAAGGGTACACATTTCATTCTCTGAAGGGTTAAGAAGAATTTACTTGTTCTTTGATTAAAATTTGTCCGCAGATATTTGAGTTATTTCACACAAAGCGGACCAATGTTCGGTAACGGAAGGACATAATGGACTATAATGTATTATATGACACAGTAGGGTCATTCCATGTCAAATCACCTTTTAAAAATTTGAAAATTTTCATCGCAGCCCCCTTCAAATTTGCTAATATTGGTATGTATGATATTTCAACCTTTAAAAGCGCAAATATTTAAGTTTTAGCCCAATCCGCCCAATGGTTTTGGCGCTATGGTCGATTCTTATGGGGGAGTTTTGTAAGAAATGGGCGTGGGCACCATTTTTCAAATGGCCATTGTCCATTAACCGTTGGGTCAATTTATTTTGTAAAGGTGTCATTGGACTGGGGATGTTATGTGCAATCCATTTATGCCATTTGTGTTCATGCATGAGCGAGTTTGGATACGATAACCTTTGACCTTAGATTTTGACCTTCCGTTTTACCTTGTGGATCAAATAATTTTGAGAATTGTTTTGGCTTAAATCTTGGCTTGATATAATTCTACAACATATGAAAGAATTGGAGATATGTTATTTCTTGCTTTTTCTACAGCCTTGTTTTTAGTTTGAAAATTTCATTTAAAATTTCATTATTTTAGACCTACACCCATGTCCAAGAATTCTATAGGGGTGTATTGTATACAAAAAAGACCTATTCAAAGTCATGATCAGAGCCTATTCACACCCTGGCTCACCACAGTTAAATAGACCTACTAATCCCCATACAATAGAAATCCAGACAAATGGCATCATGGTACAAGTGCCCTGTTGCAGAAAGAGATAAAATCAATTGTGAGCCAGATCAAATGTTCTAAATGCACAAATCTGATTGGTTGAAACACAGAAAATTACTAGTCTGACCACGCTACGCCACTGATAGCTGGCCATTGCAGGTATTGTCTCATTATTTTGGGTTTTCATATATGAGAGACAAATTTGTGAACATAAATTTTGTCATAATATGTAATATGAGGTACCTTGTCCATCTGTTACCATGTGTATAGTAACGGAAGGACATTTTCTTTTGTTATTTATTAATTAACGAAGAAACAATGAGTAATACAATTGTTAGCAATGGGAAGGCCTACTTGAACTTGCTTTGCACTGAAGATTGGTGTGCTCTCTAACAATTATGTGAGCCACAAAATTAAAAATATTGATTTTTCGGTAACGGAAGGACATTTTCATAGGCTGAAAATAAGAAGTCATTGAAGCATAACAAATCAAATAAATCATACAAATTTACTATTTTACGAAATGGTCATATCTCAGGAGTCAGAATAATGGTTTTTAGGCTTAACTGGGGAAATATAAAACAAACACAGGATCAAAACACTTTTTCACAAAAATGTCAAATTTGTGGGGTTCAATTATGGTTATAAAGTTATTATAAAAAAACAACTAAAATTATGTAAAACTAAAATTTTCTCACTGAATTCCAAAAATATAGAATTTAAGCTTTGATTTGATACCAAATTTGTATCATAAAAATGCTTGTAAATGTTTTGGTCAAATGTCCACTTTGGCGTGGAATTGCCCTTATGCATACCACTGAAATGATTATTTCCAATTTTTTGAGACACTTTAATAAAAAAAAAAACATCAGAGTTCAATTTGTTTTTCTCCTAGACAATAATTTCTGCAGTACTAAAAAGTTAAACGCGGCTTTGTAAAACAAATACTGACAGGCATGAGGATCAAGATGATGATACACTACTCACAAAAGTAAGTACCCCCTTAGCATTTTTTCATTTATCAAAAAGTATTTCACCGATCTTGATCATTCAAACGGTAATGGATGCGCAATTTTCTTACGCACAATGTGAGTGGTAAATGGTTGCCATAGCATAACGTTTTCATCATCAAAAAATGATTTTTCTAAAACAAAGTGCAAAAAAAATAATTGCGCATCCATTACCGTTTGAATGGTCAAAATCGGTGAAATACTTTTTGTGATATGAAAAAATGCTAGGGGGGTACTTTCTTTTTGTGAGTAGTGTACATGTATAGCCAAGTCCAATGCATGAAATACAAAGTAACAAACAAAACACAACTCAGTTCAGTTTTGGTATAGAGGGCGCTTCAAGATATAACCGAGTGTACAATTTGGAAGAGCACACAATTTTAATGACAGAATAAACTTTGTTTGATCAAAATCGGTTCAGAGACGGCTGAAATATCCATTTCATTGTAGGGCCCACAATAATTCGAAAATTTTGAACCAAGCCTTGAAAAAAAAAAAAATGCTTACACTTTTTAAAAATGTACAGTTATTGATGATCTCTCATTCTCTCTCATTATTCTAACAAAACATCTCATGCACAAATTGCTATAAAAAATATTTGAAATCAATGCGTTTTTAGAGGGCGCCCTTCTTGTGTTTTAACGGCTCTTTTTTAATGATAACAGGCTTTTTACTTGTTTGTAATTTTGTATACCTTTCGAGCATGGTGGAGTTAAAACTATTAGTTTGTATAGTTTGTAATGTTATGGTGCAGGTTTTGGTTACTAAAATTCAGTTTGACCAAAACTGTACTATCCCTTTAAATCACATTTTCCATGTACATAATTCATAATTTTTTGGCGTAGTGCATACTAATTTTGTGCAATTTCAATAGCCCCAACAAAAAATATTCTGCATTGAATTTTAAAATTATCTTCATTTTGTTGTCAAAAAAGCTGTTACATGAATTTCATTTTTTTCACCCTTGGTAACATTTTCCTGGAATTTCCCAGCTTTCCTTTCTACGAAATTTGCACACATCATTCAGAAGAATCTTACATAGATACAATTATATTGGTATATGATTGGAGTCACTAATATCACTTTTGGAAATATCTTATGAAGTTAATGGATCACTTTATATCCCCTGGAAGCATACTAGCCAGTGCTGTCATTCAATGTTATATTGTTAATTCACCTCCAACTATTACATACTCCTGGGAAGTGACCAGAGATGGGGATTGAATGTCATGCTAAATGACAATTATGCCCTGGCATCAACAGATTTTGACCCAGACACCTCTAAAATGTAAGGCACACATACACAGTCAATGGTGCCACACCTCTGCAAATACAGTCAACTTCACGTAAGTCGATCTTGACGGGACCGTGTGAAACATGTCGACTTACGCGATATTCGACTTGCGCGTAAGTCAAAGAAAATTCGACTTACAGTTACCTAAACGTCCCCGGCCCCTACCGCAGGGACCACTCGCAGCTAGAGCTCAGCACAGCGGGCCGGGCCGATGGATTAATTTGGGATGTCAGTTCCGATCGTTGCACAGGCATCCAGAAAAAAAAGAAACTTTCATGTACACACCTTTAGTTCGAGCAAGGAGTAAAAATAACTTCTTCGAATTACGCGATGCGTGTGCCGGGAATTTGATCGCCTTAGGCGATAATTTGACTTACAAAAATCGACTTATGCAGAGGAATAACACACGGAAGTGTATGATGATAAATTAGGACTTTTTATAATGTTCGACTTACGCGATAATTCGATATATGCGACTTCAACTTATGCGGAGTTGACTGTATATTATTTACAAAAATACTAAAACAAACATAAAATAAATATTACAATTGTCATACAAGAGCAGATATAATATTGACATTGAAGTAAATTGTGAAAATCAAATATTCAAAAAGTTTTAGTATACACCTGCGCCCCCGTTGCAGAAAGAAATACAATCAATTGTAAGTTGCAATTAATTTTAAGTCAGATCACATGTTCTAGATGCGCAAATCTGATTGGTTGAAACATGTACATTTTCTGACTTACAATCAATTGTAACTTACAATCGATTGTATCTCTTTCTGCAATGGGGCCCTGGGCCTCGTTTCATGAAACTTTTTCAATTTGTGTAAATGACTATTATTGGAACTACTTTGTCATGTTCAACCAATCAAAATGGAGGCTATAGAGTGGTGAAGTGTGATGTCATAAATTATGTCATAACATTTTTTTTTTGAATTTTCAAATTTGGACTTCATTTTCAGAAAGAGCATAACAAATAATGAACAAATACCGAAAATCAAAGGAATAGGTTAAGTATTGGCCGAGATATGCCCATCCGAATGATTTTTTGGTCAATGGGCAATCAGTGTTATAGTGCACTGGTTCCTAAATTTAGGAACCAGTGCATTATAACACTGATTGCCCATTGAAGAAAAATGTATTCGGATGGGCATATCTCAGCCAATACGTAACCTATTCCTTTGATTTTCGGTATTTGGACATTATTTGCTCTGCTCTTTCTGAAAATGAAGTCCAAATTTGAAAATTCTAAAAAAGTGTTTTTATGACGTCATGGCTTCTGTACTCTATGGAGCATTTAAGTTGTTGCCATTTTTCCTATGTGTACACATATACCTTTAGGTCACAGTACAGTAACATGGATCACCATAAGACTGTAGGTCTTTAATTTTGTAGTAAGGTAAAGCTAAACTGGTTTCGAGATTCACCAAATTTTCAAAGGTGGTACTGACACGAAAATCAATGTGCAGTGCCATCCTGTGAATGCCTTGTGCACAATGCAAAAGCACAATTTCACTGGCACTGGGCCAGTGCGAGTGTCAAGCCCTGGTTGTGCTAAAGTGTACTTGAGAACATCTTGGATTTACGGTTACAGTTAATATTAATCCCCCCCAAAAAAAATAAATAAAAAAATACAAAATACAAAAACTAGATGGATCTGTTTGGTATTTTTGTATTGTTTAAATACATGTGAGCCGTGGCCTTGACCTTTGACCCCAAAATCTTACACGTTTATTAGCTCCCCAAGATACAAATGGGTACCAAGTTTGATGGTTATTTGCCAACTGGTTCTTGAGATATTGCAATTACAAGCTATTTATGCATAATGAATCTTGTGACCTTGACCTTATGACTCAATATTCTGATGGCTACAATGGCTTCCAGAGATACATTCAGGTACCAAGTTTGATTAAAATCTGACATTCAGTTCTTGAGATTTTGCAATTTTTGCAACATGCTTATTTAGCACATATATTGACCTTGACCTTTGACCTAATGACCCCAAAATCTAATCAGTTATTCAGCTCCTCAAGATACATACATGTACCAAGATTGGTGAAAATCCATTAATCACTTCTCGAGATAACAGGATCACAAGCTATTTTTGCATATATAATGAGCCCTGTGACCTTTGACCTCATGACCCCAAAATCTAACCAGTTATTTGGCTCCTCAAGATACATACATGTACCAAGATTGGTGAAAATCCATTAATCACTTCTTGAGATAACAGGATCACAAGCTATTTTTGCATATATAATGAGCCCTGTGACCTTTGACCTCATGACCCCAAAATCTAATCAGTTCATTGGCCCCCAAGATACCTGTATGAACCAAGTTTGGTGAGAATCCGTCAATTGGTTTTTGAGATAACGCGATCACGAGAACGGGACTTACAGACAGACATACGTACGTACGGACGGACGGACAACCTGAAAACATAATGCCTCTGGCTACTTCGTTGCGGAGGCATAAAAATACACAACCGACAAATGCTACTTCTAAACAAATTATAAAGCCATCATCAATGATAGTACACCTGCGTATTGCTACTTCCCACGATTACAAAGTTGTGATTGCCTGCTATCCTGAAGTTACTGCTGCTGTTGGAGGATGGCATCGATGATGACGTCGAAGATGGTGGTGGTGGCAGCATTTGTTGAGGCTCTTGTGGTGGTTCGCTGGCGGTATCTGATGACCCAGAGGAGAAGGAATCAGACCTGAGAGGTGAGGGGCTGCTTGGTGAGTCATCATCTAGAGGTGTGATTCCAATGTCAGGCTTGTCTGGAGGAGAACAAAAGCGAACCAAATGCTGGAAATTTGGCGTATTGTTACTGATAAGTGTATTATTCCTTTGATAATTCATATTTCCTCTTGGGTATCACTAAATAATGGAAATAATTTTTGTTGAATTTTTGAAACCACTATCAACCGTTTTGACTGACCATTGGAGGCTGCCATGTTTTCCAACAGTACTGCATTAAATGTCACCTGAGCGTGCACCAACAAAAGTGGGTTATGTAACCGCTGATTTTGAATCTGCTGCTATGTCGGTGGTAACCCGTAACCGCTTTTGTTAGTGCCAATCAAATGACGTTTCATGTGGTACCAGCATTAGGTTTTGCAGACCTGCCTTTAGACCCCATTTGTCATACGGAAGTAACAAATACGCACATCACCCCTGCTAGTGTTAAATTGAAATAAGCCTAAATGGACAGAAGCTTGAAACTGCTCATTCTGTCTGTTATTGTTGCTGTTGACGATGACACGATTAATAATCACATACTGTATTAAGAGACATTGTTGATTACGATGATGCCCATGCTGCTGCTGCTTAGATAAGATAAATTAAACTTGTTACAAACATTTCTGTAAACATTAAATATCTCATACTAATTTAACAAGCCTTGGCAGATGTACAATCAGTGAACTATACCTGATCTATTGCTTTGTAGTGAAGTTAGTACTGCTGGGTCAATTTCTGTGTTGTCCAGTCTTTGTATTAGATGTTCATACACTTCAAACTCTGACAACGCTCTCCTGAAGGCTCCATATGCATCAGGCCCCCTTCGCATCAGCTTGGTCAGCAGAAGTCTTGTCCTTTTCTGTGGCAAATAGAGAAAATGTGGATTAACGTGAAATAATGTAAATTTGTACAGCACATGTACCTGGAAAATGATCACAAAAGAACCCAAGTTCTCCAGTTGGAATTCTTTGCTAGAACTATTTTATTTATTTCATTTGAACAGAGTCAAATCCTCCCGAGCTTAGTTTCTTCAAGCTTTCAAATAATACATTCCAGCCAAAAATTATTCAAAAATATAAATTTGTGAATTGTTTTGTATTATAAATGCAGTAAAAGAAATTGCGATTGATAATTTACTGGTGTATTGGATGTAGAATGCATCTAAGCAGGCACAGATTGAAATGAATCGGTGACATCCATGTCACCGATTCATTTCAATCTGTGCCTGCTTAGATGCATTCTACATCCAATACTTGACTATGTTAAAAACACATTTGTTTATGCAGGCCGTTTCATAAGTTTGTTTGTTTATGTCTTGGTTTTGTTTGTTTTAGTCTCTGTTTTTCGTTCATTTAAAGCCAAACAGTTTTGGGAAAGTTACAGAAAACATCTATATTGGCCAAACTAATTGATCAATATTGTTTAATATGTATTTAAAAAGGGCTTGTGTGGTAAAAATCCGAACCTAAGCATCGTTAAATGCAGAAATATCGGAAGAAATCCAATGGCCGCCAGTGAAATTTATAAATCCAACGCCCGTTCGCACCTGTCCCGTGCCGCTAGAGATATCCACAAGCCCGAGGAGACCACAAGGTCTTTTGCACGTAGCGTATGCGCGATTCCGCGTTGGCGGTACGATTTGCAGCAAATCAGTTTTTATTCTTTTGCAAAGATATCAATTAGTAGGCGGTTTCCTGGCCAAATTTTTATAATCCCATATTAGTAAAATTATATTCTTTCACATGGTTGGTAATAAGAGCGTACATTTCATTTTTTTTTTTTGTGGGGGCGTTTCCCACTACCGTCATTTACCTTTAAAGGAGCTCTTTATAAGCGCAGTAGAGTATATATATACAGGGTGGCCCCTAAAAAACGGAACGGTGCACTTCCCAAAATATAGTAACAAAATGATTATGTCCATCGTCTTTTCCAATGAAAAACGATACCAAGAACAGTAATTTTGGTCGTGTAGTTTTTGTTTTAGGGCGCTCTGAGTGACACCATGTCAGGTTCCCATTTTTGTCAATTTTTTGTCAAGTCAGTGCCTGATAAATCGCACTTCCTGCCCGTCATAGCATCGAACAACCATGCCCATTCTCTCGGCACACAGCTGAATGCACACTAACAATAGCGCGCGTATTGCTCAGGTTGTTGATGATTTGGCCTTGGATGGTTGCTCCAATGTTGATGTCCTCTAGTGCATATCTCATCACTAGTTCCAGTAAGATGTTGAACAGCTGTGGCAACATAACACATCCTTGCCTTACACCTTTTGTTGTTCTGAACCAGTCTGTATTTTCTCCATTGACTCGTACTGCACTGAATGACTTCTGATATAAGGCCTTCAAGAGATCAGTGATTTTACTGGGGAATCCAAAGAAGCCGAGAGCTTTCCTGAGACCCTACTGCCAAACAGAGTCAAAGGCCTTTTCAAAGTCGATGTAGCAGCAGTATAAGTCTGTCTTTCTCTCTAGGTATTTTTCTATTATTTGTCTGATTGTGAATAGTTGGTCAGTTGTTGATCTCCCTGGTCGGAAACCCACCTGAGTTTCTGAGAGTATTTCTTCAGATAGATCTACTTATGATGCGTCTATGTTAGATGATAGTCATCACCTTTCCTGCATGGCCAAGTAGGCTGCTTCCTCTGTAATTACTACAGTCCAGTTTGCCTTCCTTCTTATAGATCGGTGTAATAATGGCCTTTCCCAAGTCATCTGGAAATGTTCCACTGTTCCATATTTTCTTGCAGAGCTGATGAAGATGCCGATCCCGATCTCGCCTGCTGCTTTTATTTCTTTGGCTGTGACACAGTCACGGTTTAGAGTCCTTTTTTGGTATTTGAGGGACACTGCAACATCCTCTTCCACATGATTCCTTTTATTGTAGAGCTCTTCAAAGTTTACTTTCTATCTTAATTTAACGTCTGCAAGTTCTGTCAAGACTTTGCCATCTTTTCTCTCAACTGACTGCATTTTAGTTGATGATTTCTTAGTTATTGTCTTGATGGTAGCATAGACTTCTTATGCTTTTGATGCTTGATGGGCTTTGTCCAATTTAGTGCATAAATCTTGTACCCAGGTGTCATGACAGTCTTTGGTTCCTCTTTATCTCTCGATTCAGGTAGTTGTATCTGGGTTTCTTGGTTGGGTCCAGTATCTTTGCTTGTTTCACCCTGCTATACATGTACGTTCTTCAGTCAGTTGAATTACTTCCTCACTTATCCATGGTTGTTCTGTTTCTGTCTTTTATATCCAAGTTTCATTTAAGTTTGATTTTACTTTCTCCCACATGGTTTGTGTGTCTGTGTCAGGCAAGTCTAGCAGTGGTGCAAAACACCCTCCTATTTCAATTTCATAGCTTGACTTTGTGGTTTTTTCAGTTTGAGCACATCATTGTTTGGGGTATTTAGTTTTCCTCATAGTCTTGAATTTAAGATGTAAGTTGGCTATCACAAGATGATGGTCAGATCCTATGCCTGCGCTCGGGAAGCCTCTGGTGTTTGTGACCCAATTTTTGTATAAATTTACTGTTTACCATACGATGGAATCTATCTTGTTGTGTGTATTTTGGTCCGGGGATTCCCATGTCCATTGGCAACTTTGTTTCTTCTGTTTAAACACAGTGTTGCAGATAGACATGTCATTGACAGCGCAGAAGTTGAGTAGTTTTTCATCCCTCTCATTTACCGTGCCGTATCCATAGTTGCCCAGAACACTTTTCCAGTTTGAGTGATCTTCTCCAACTTTGGCATGTCATCACAAGTAAGTCACTTACTTGTCATCACATTTACGTTCGAGACAAGTATGTCTCGAACGTTAATTCTTGAAATCTGGCCTTACAGTCGATAAACAGAAATATAATGATTATTGTAAGGTATACAAAGATAAGCTAGAAAACGCTAAACGTCAATACTTTACTAACAAGCTCCAGAATAGTGATGCAAAGACCCTCTTTAGCATCGTTAAATCATTGAGCACCCCCAATACCGATAAAGTATTGCCTCCATTTGATTGCCCTAAAACTCTCGCTAGAGAATTCACAGAATTTTGTTGAGGCTAAAATCATTGGAATTCGTGCTGATCTGGATGCTACTTATCCTCTACCTTTGTCAGTTGATCCCCCTAGAAGAGAGCCGGAATCAACTTTTGAATTTTGTATGGTGACTGAAGAAAACGTAAGGAAAATTATAATGGAATCTCCATCGAAAACTTGTTTGCTTGACCCAATCCCCACCCAACTCCTAAAGAAGTGCATTGATCCACTCATCCCAGTGATAACAGAAATCATAGATAGTTTGTTGTCTTCTGGGAAAATGCCTGAAGTCTAGAAGATGTCATATGTTTCGCTGATTCTTAAAAAATCGAATCTCGATAGAGATGTTCTACAGAATTATAGGCCAGTGTCACCTTTCCTTGCCAAGGTTATAGAAAGGTGTGCCTGTAAACAGCTTCAAAATTACTTTGAAGCTAACGATTTTTATGCAGAAACACAATCAGCATACAGGCAGGGATAGTTGAGTTGTGGTAAAGAAAGTACAGTTTTTGTCAAACTGAATTTTAGTAACCAAAACATGCACCATTACATTACAAACTAACAGTTGTAACTCCACCATGCTCGAAAGGAATACAAAATTACAAATGACTAAGTAAAAAGCCTTTTATCATTAAAAAAGAGTCGTTAAAACTCAAGAGGGCACTCTCTCAAAACTCATTGGTTTCATCCATTTTAATTAAAATATTGTGCATGTGATGTTTTGTTGAAAAAGTGATTTGATAGAGGGGCAACTCCAGCGTCACGGACATTACAAATCAGAGAATTTTCATGACTTTCCAATGCCACTACTAATTCATACCTCTAATGTCTAACTTTTATTTTGATTACAAAACAATATCCTAGTTAAGTATGCAAAAAAAGTTTCAGAACATTTATCCAATTCGTTACTGAGTAATTCTGCGAAATGTGCGCCGTCACGGATATTACATCTTTTGGACATGACTTTTTGCATCCATATACATCTTTGCAAAAGTCTGTGAGTTCTGAGACCTCACAAAGGTGATTTAGGTATTTAATTATAGACAAGGCAATGATGAATTGAATCCAAGTTGTTTTGGGGGAAACGGGCCAGGCATATGTGATCTAGACAACAAAACGTTGCGTCACGGACATTACATTTTCAGCGTCACGGACATTACACTTTTGTCCACTTTTTCTAAACCCAGAAGTAACCCGCAAAAAATGCTCCATTGTGCATGACACTTTTTTAATTGTACATTTGATATGTACTTTTTTTTTTTTTTTTTTCTTCAATTAGCAAAAAATTATTTTAAAAATATTAATAAGTTTTTCCAAAATTATTGTAAAATTTGAAATTTTTCAACAGAATGTGCAGTAAACCAAATGTTCAACTATTAAAAAAAATATTATACATTTTTAATGAGGTACAATGCTGTTTTGTGCCAAAAAATTGTAAAATCTAAAAAAAAGTTGTGTACATCATGGGCATAACACATGGAAAATCATGGACTAAGAGTATAATTTTTGCAATTTGATCATACTACATGTATATGAGATTTAACCATCTCGTTCTCCTCCCAGTAAGTTATAGTAAAGTCTTTAATTGATTATTGAGACATGCATGTTCAAATTAAGCAAGGAATTTAGTTTTATAAATAGTTCAGAGTACTGACTCAAAGTTCACTATCTGATTAACGATACAATTTATTAAAACTTGAACCAGGAAGGTAGTAGTCCCCCTGTTACTTGGGATTATCTTATTTCTTGGCTAAAGTAAGACATTTACATAAGAAAATAATGCTTGATATTTTTTTGCTCTGCTTTTTTATACTTTTTACTGTGTATGTAATGTCCGTGACGCAGCCGTGACGTAATGTCCGTGACGCCATTCTGGACAAGCCATCAAATATTTTAGTAAATGCTCTTGATATACTTTATGATATAACATTCTAGCTTTGCAAATGAATTTTGAATTAAATTGAATTAGGACTTCTGCTTCTACAAAAACTTTTATATCTAAAACGTCACGGACATTACACATCAATGTTGTAAGAATCAAGATTTTATCCAATAACAGTTTTCAAAAAGTAAAGATTTTTACACAATTTCCTTTTCTATGATGTTAAAACAAAGCATAAACAAGACATTACAAGTAGAATTATTGTTCTGAAGTGATCCATATTTTTAAATTTTATTTCACAAACAACAGATGCAAATTTCATCATTTTTGGGGGTAATACATACAATTTTTGTCCCAACTTCAATGGCCCCCAAAAAAATATTCTGCATTGAATTTCAAACTTTTTTCCTTTAGTCATCAAAATATGGTCCTTCCTCATTACTATCCAGTATTTAACAAGGCTGTCCCATGAGTTTCATTTTTCCATCCTTGGGTGACATTTTTCGTGGAATTGCCCAGAGACATAATTAACTATTTAAAAACCTATTTTGTAAATTTTTGAAAAGAGGAAGCATTAAAAAAAAAATTTAACAGCTGGTTCAAAATTCTCTAATAATTGTGGGGCCCCACATTTATTACAAATGGTTATGTTTATGGATATTTCAGCCATTTCTGAACCGATTTTGATCAAATAAAGTTTATTCTGTCATTAAAATATTATGCTCTTTCAAATTTGACACTCAGTTTTTCATTATCTCACAAAAAAATATTTTGTGTAGCGCCCTCTATACCAAAACTCAACTATCCCTTTAATTATAGTACTGAAACAGCACTTCTCAGGGTTCAGAATGACCTCCTTAGTGCTACTGACAAACATCGCGAAGCTATCTTAAGCCCGGCGCAAACAGAGCCGACTCGACCCGATCCGACTGGTTTTCAGCCTAATTAACTCAGTATGCGTTGCCTGAGGACTCCGGTTTTGCCAGTCAAGAGTCAGTCGGAGGTCATTCGATGTTTGAATCGGCTCCGACTGAGCGAAACTGACTCTAGCCTGACTGAAAACCAGTTGGATTGGGTCGAGTCGGCTCTGTCTGCGCCGGGCTTTAGTGCTTCTCGATATCAGTGCAGCCTTTGACACAATTGACCACACAATGTTATTAGACTTCAGTCATGCTATGGCTTAGGTGATGCAGCCCTCACCTGGTTCTCATCATATCTCAAGGACCGTAAGCAGACAGTTGTCATCAATGGCTGTAAGTCTCAACCTCACTTCCTCAATTGTGGTGTTCCACAGGGGTCTGTCATCGGTGCGCCTGCTTTTTCATTTTATACCAGCCCACTCAGCGACATAATTTCTGAACACCAAATTAATCATGATATATGCAGATGATGTACAATTATATATTGATTTTGACCCCTTAGAAAAGCTTAGTGCTATTCAACACTTCGAATCTTGTGTCGCAGACATCAAGTCCTGGGCCACCCGAAATAAACTTAAATTTAATGACACAAAAACAGAAATAATTCACATAAGCTCAAGCTTCCGTCCTTGTTGTTCTATCCCATTAGTTAAAATTGGATATACTTTTGTGCAGCCTGTTTTAAAGACTAGGAATCTAGGCATTATATTTTATGAACATCTCCAATTAAAAGATCAAGTTAGTAAAATTGTTAGTGCTGGATGGTCTGGCATCTATAAAATTGGTAAATTGAGGAAGTATTTGGATCAACCATCATCTGTAAAACTTGTACACGCTCTCATTACATCACATCTTGACTATTGTAATAGTCTTCTTGCTGGTATACCTGACATTGAGATTTCAAGACTTCAACATCTACAAAATGCGTCTGCCCGAATTATTACTTGTTCTAATTGTCATGACCATGTGAGTGTGCATGTGTGTGTTTGTGTGTGTTTGTGTGTGTGTGAGCGTGTGTGTGTCTTGTATAATCTTCATTGGCTACATGTTCATTTACGCATACATTTTAAAATATTGTTGATAATGTTTAAATGTTCTACAGGCCATGCCCCTAGCTATTTAAAGGGACTTCGTAACATTGTCCAAATCCTCAAATCCAATTGGAATTCTAGCGGTTCCCTCATACCTTGTTTTTGTATTAACAATAAAATTATGGGACAGGTTTTGGTTTGTCAAATTTCCCTTTCGTTAAAAAGATATGTACGATTGAAGTGTTCAGATATTGAATAATCCACTGGATCATCAAAACCGTGTACAAAGTGAATGCAATGAGTTAGTGAATATCACTTTGATTTTTTGCTCATTACTTGGCCATATAACGTCCATTTAACTTGAAATTTTGTCCAGTGGACATATTCTAATATGTATTCTAATATGTATCAACCACTCATTACTTTTTGCACATGTCAACAAAGTTACTTAATCCCTTTAAGAAACTTAATTGTCCCGTATGCACCAACGAGAAGACTCAGATCTGCCACTCAAAATTTGTTTGTTATACCAAAAGTGCTTTCAAGATCTAAATGGTGAACGGACATTCTCTTTTATTGGACCATATTTATAGAACGCTCTGCCTAACTGGGTCAAGAACTCTCCCTCTATTGATTCATTCAAAGATGATCTAAAAAATCATCTCTTCAAACAACATTATCAGTCATAGCTCAACTACTCTCTATTTCTTTACTTCGTATACTCTAATTTCCTTTTCTAAAGCGCTTAGAGGCTTGTTTGCATTAAGCGCTATATAAATTTGTCACATTATTATTATCACAAGTAAGTCACAACCGGCAATATGATATAAATTATTACAAAAATGTGTATGCTCAAGTCTGATCAATCATATTTTGATCTTAAATAAAAAACAATTTAACAATCACCAAGGACAACCCTTTCCTATTTTTTAAATTACTCAAGCTGGGGTCTATAAAGAAAACATACATTATTGTCAAAATCAACTGTGGTCTTACAGCCCTTGGATCAATTTCATATTGCTTATCATGAATTTGTAAATATAACATTCATAGGCTGTGTATTAAAAAACCCAAAATATGGGCAGATAATTTGATAAACTAAACCCTCAGTTGATATATCAGAAGTTATAATCTTAAATTTTAAATCAAACACTTTCAAAGAGTGTCTGCATGCACAAAATGTGATTAATTTTTGTTTAATCCCACTGTCACCTTTCTTGTTTCTGCAGCCTCAATCTCTTCCACCATATCAAAATCAAGCACCAACTCTTGAAGGAGGTATGGGATGATATCATCACAGTTGACAGAGTCAAGGAGATGGGTCCAATTCTTCTGCAGCTTCAAGTGGTCTACAAGCTCCATAATTTAAATTTAGGTCCTGCACAATTTTGAGTGAAAAAAAGACAAAGTATTTATAATAATTAAGCATCTATGGCTATCAATGATGAAATTGACAACTTTATAAACTACCGTAAATCTCCGTGTATAAGACGCACTTTTTTTCCGTCGGAAAAATTTCAAAGTGGGGGGTGCATTTTATACACATGTAAAGCAAAAAAAAAAAAAAAAAATTTATATATTTTTTTTTTTGTGGACACCCTGTAGTCATGTTGAATGTGTATAACACATGGTTTAGGGCGTGACAAGTGCTTGATGTTCGTTGCAGCATTCAGCAACCCTTTTTCTCACGCAAAAAATATTGGTTACAGTTGTAAAAATTGCAAGTTTATTGAGCAGTAATATGGTTACTAATGAATATTCATACATTTGTGAGCAGCAGTACTAATTAGCACTTTTCTAACCAGTGTTTATAAGTTTTGCTCATAATTAAAAATAGTTGTTCATAAATTTAGAAAATTGCATTATATTTAGTGAGTATTGGTGCTCATGAATATTCATGAATATGAATATTTATGAGCACCAGTGTTACTGCTCAATAAATGTGCAATTTGTGTACTAACCACTATTTTTATGTGAGAAAATGATGTTGATGAATGCTACATTCAACATTAAGTATTGTCATGCCCTAGACCAGTGGTATTTATAAGCATTCCAACAGCACTTCAGGGTCTTAACAAAAAAATACAGGGTGTCCAAAATTTGTTTATTTGTTTTTTGTTTTTTTTTGCTGTTAAAGTTGGGGGTGCGTTTTATACACGAGTGCGTCTTATACACGGAGATTTACGGTACTCAAAAAAGTTCAGCCACTCAACTTTGATTGATTACATCACTCTTATCGTTAAATCAAATTTAGTGTCATTGCATGATTAATTCCCTTTAAAATGATGCATTATATGTCATCCGAATTTGGTTACTATGCGAGAACAATCGTGAAGACCTGCACATGCTTCACAGATGGAAAATTTGCTTATTTGTGTACTATTGTGTACTATATGTGCACATTTGTGTCTGCTTTAAATGGACAACCAAAGACCAACGATCTTTGGAAAAGTGTTGCAGCTGATCACGCAAGGGGTGATAAATACCACACCTCAAACAGAGCAGCCTTGTAGGCCATGAAATCAAAGAATTTTATTCCAATAGGCAATCAGTGTAATATTGCTCTGGTTCATAAAGTTATGTAAGGAGCTTTTGCATTTTTGGACTTGAAATTGTGCAATCTGGTGCATACCTAGAGAGGAAATTCGGACTTACGACTGTTTCTGGGTAAGCGTTTTTTTATTTGATCGACTAGAATTTTGAAATATATTTTTTTAAGAAGAAACAATTAAATGACAAAATAATAAACATGCACCCCACCACACACAGACACACAAACAAAATATTATTGTTATTATTAAAGGGATACCTGTAAAGTGTCAGATATTGCACAAAATTACATTTGAGACTTCAATCCTATATCAATATCATTGTAAAATACAATTGAAAGATTTGTGAAAGTTTGAAAGAAAACGAACACTGTTTACCTAGTGAAAAAAACAAATATTGAGTTCATATTTTATCACCGAATACTGATGGTCTGCCATACATTTGTCGCAGCAATAATCATCCGTTTGAGATATTCGCACCCGTGTATGTTTACAGATGTACTACAGAATTCATGGAATTTGTGCTCGCTCAGCTCAAAGTTCAATCTCCGGAATGTTTCCCACGTGTGCTGCATGCGGACGTGTTAAGCTAGGACAATTGTACTTTTTATCAAAACCGTTAGCTAACGCTTTTGAAATAACGATTTTCAATGATAATTATCTTCATACTAAAGGGACATTTGAAAAAATCGAGCCCTATTTTATTCTTCTCTTACCATAAGCTAAACAACATGGCAGAAGAGAAACGAGGAAGCTCCAAATATTTTTCGTGGAGTTAGACACTTTACAGGCATGCCTTTAAGTGTCATACACTGTTACTGTTACAACATAAACCAAATGCCACATTTTGTAAAAATCCAACTGTTAAAAAACATGCAGCCAAGCCCTGAGGGAGCGAATCGACCGCGCGCGTGGTGCGCGCTTAGCTCTAGCTTAGGTGCATGCGATATGCATACCATGCTACTAGTGCTGTAACTGACCTTGATGATCGGATCGGCAACATTTTATTGATCATCGAAATCGGATCGCAGATCGGATCGGATATGATCGGCTATTAAAAATAAAAAATAAAAAATAATGATCCCCAAAAAACACATTTTGGGAATATAAATGAATACCAAAGCAACATATATCCATATTAATAAGCCCAAGTTAATCTTGTACGGGTATGCTTTAATTTCAAACTGATTACCTCTTCTTTTACAAAATTACTCACGCCGATTCTGAGCTTAGTCCCATGTGATTAATTTGGCGTAACCTTTCAGAATCACATGGGACTAAGCTCAGAATCGGCGCAAGTAATTTTGTAAAAGGAGAGGTAATCAGTTTTAAAATTAAATGAAAGCATACCCATACAAGATTACATTGGGCTTATTCATATGGATATGTTGCTTTGGTATTCATTTATATTCCCCAAATATGTTTTTTGGGATCATTTTCCAAAGAAAAAAAAAAAGAAGATTTTTTTGTTTGTTGTTTTGCCGATCCGATCTTCCGATTTTTTCTGCATGATCGGGAATCGGCAAAAACGGTCCGATCATGTACAGTATGATCGGATCGTGATCAGCATGCCGATCCGATGATCGGTTACAGCGTTACATGCTACCGACTCGCGCTAGATAAGGGGCCATCTACAAAGTATGTACGCAATTTTTGGTCCGAAATTGACCCCCCCCCACCCATTTACGCACTTTTTATACACGTGGTTGAATGGAGAGTATGCATCAGCTTTAACCCCCCCCCCCCCCCTCTGCGTACATACTTTGTAGATGGCCCCTAAGCTACCTCGCGCGGCGCACCGTCCACACTATAACCAAAGATGATAGAGTGCCGAACATCTATCATCTTTGCTATAACTATCTATCTAGGCGGCGGCCGAGTGCGCTCAGGCGGCGGCTGGTAGTATCGCCAATATACAATTATTACCCTTTTTTCCCCCCCGGTCTGGCCCAGGTGTAGCCTATTTTGTATGTGCCACAGTATGCAATGTAAGGCTGAGTCGGTTCGGTCGATCACACCGGTTACCGACCGTTTCAATCGGGACCCGGTTTCGTTTTTACGGAAACGGTGCCCCGAATAAAAAAAATTAAGGCCGACACTCCCGGGGAGTGTATGTATGATCGAGCTATGCATTAAAAAAGTACGTATTTGGGTAATTTATACCATTTTAAAATGTTTTGCTGAACAGAATAAAAAATAAGCCCCGAAACAATGAAAAAAACTGTGCAAATTATCGGGAAATTTCGATCGCAGCAGTGCACCGCGATGCTAGCTGGCCGACTGAAGTTAGCGTGCGTGCCGCGCCGGGAAATGAAGTTAGCTAGCATATCATATAGCATGCACTCGCTAACTTCTCGCGATATCCGGACCAAAACTTGCTGCTAACTTCAACCTTCGATTTTAGCGGTCTGTTTCAGCTTGGCGCGATGCTGATCAAACGATCGATTTCTAGGTCCAATTTACTTCGGAAAAAATACTTTTCTTGCGAAACGTGAGTTAATTCTGGATAGTTTTCTATTTTCCCGTAAGGATTGATATGTAAATCCATAAAAACGTCAATATTTGTAATGTCATTTGCATATAAAAAGAGCAATATAAAGCCCCAAACAGTGCATTTTTGCCGATGCTTGCAAGATTGCGTGATTTTACCGGTCCGAGTTTCTACAGCAAAAATTTATCGGGATATCGGGACCCGGTTCCGAATATATCCGACATGACTCAGGCTTGGTACACATTCAATATTTGTAAACGGTTTGACCTAAATATGTTTTGTATATTTTTAAACATTTTATAATTTATTTTTCTTCATGTTGCTAAGCCCCACCTCCTAAAAAACCCTCCAGAGTAAATTCTATTGTTGACCTGTTGTGACATCATCTGTCAATCACTGGTCAGCTACCATGAGATTAACAAAATATGAAAGTACAAAAAGAACATCCACACAAAAGCATGCCCTGCATACCTCCATGCAATAGCTTAGACAGTGCTTTTCTTCTGACATAGCAACAGCTATTGAAATTGAAGGTGTATGAGTTGGTATTCTATTCAACCGTGTGATGCTATTGTGATTAGGCACTCAGCTTGGGTGAAGGTAACTTCTTTGTAACTGAGTAGTAAATGGCTGATGATGTCACAACAGGTCAACAATAGAATTCTACTCTGGAGAGGTTTTCAGAAGTGGGGGCTTCACAATATGGAGAAAAATAATTACTAAAATGTTTTAAAATAAACAAAATATGTTTGGGTCAAATGGTTTACAAATATTGAATGTGTACACCAATACAGGTATACAGAAGTCAACATGCATTTGCTTTGCAGGGCCCCTTTCAGTTAACCTCACAAATGTTCCTTGGAAATTTATCGATAATTCAGCACAGTTTTTTCATAGTTTTGGGGGTGATTTTTTTATTCTGTTCCGTTTTCAAATGCCATGTTATCATGTGAGTAGACTACCAAAATGGTGTTGATCACGAAAAGGCTAATTTATAGCCACTTTTTGAGGGCAGTGAGTGGCTCACAAGCGATCGTACAGGTTTACATGTGATGTTTCCCCCCGACTGGCGGGCTGAGTTTCTGTGAAACGTGTGGCGCGATGCTGAACAAACGATCGATTTATAGGCCCAATTCACTTCGGAAAAAATACTTTTCTTGCGAAACTGAGTTAATTCTGAATACATGTACATGCCTCAAAGCGTCAATATTGTTAATATTATTGGCATATATAAAACAAGAAAGAGAAGTCTACAACGCTGCATTTTTTTCAGAGCAAATTGCAATATTATTTTTTTCCGAGATCCGAGACGATCCGAGAAGCCCGTTAGCGATTTTGAATTCTACCGATCCGAGAATGAAACAGGATTTTTTTCTTTACCCAATAGCACTACGAGACGGTAATCTGAAGTGTTTGCGCTGTGACAAAGTAAATCTGCCATAGACCACAGGGTCAATAACAAACATAACAGATTAAGGGGGCTACTTTTTAGCAGGAGGGCAATTCCAAGCAAACATTGACATAATCACTGATTTTTCAAATTCGTTGTACCATAACAAATTCGGTATCAAATGAAAGCTAAAAGATTGAACTTTCCAAAAATGTATTTTGTTTTTGAAAAAAAATTGTAAACTATTATTTTATTGTTAATATATAGCATAAATTCATTTTCAGTTATTTTCACAAAACATTCAATTAAATATTAAGCATAAAAGAACTGCGAAAAGGAGTTTTCATAAAATTTTATTTCAGTGTTGATAGGATCATTGCTTCAATTTTTCAGATAAATATCAATTTCGTCATTTTCGCTCTTCGTTCCGCTTCAGTGACTGTCTCATTTACAATCATTAATATGTCACGGCGTTACACTAAAAACATATATTTTTAATATTTCTGGAAAAATATGAATGGGAATGAAATAATTTTTTGTTTTCTCTGTATATGCATGCTGAATAGCAGCATTATCTTTTACCACTTATTAATATAATCAATATCAATTTGGTCACGGCGTTACGTTTTGTGTAACGCCGTGACGCTACCTACTGGATTCCCATTGACATAACACAGTAGACATAATCAAATAGTGTAAGATATTTGTTGTAGGTATGCTTGGGCATTGCTCATGCTATAATTATATGAATAGGGTCAGTTGATAATGTTTCCATCTCAAAGTTACCTGAGTCATGTATGTGTATGGGTTGTATGTCCGTCTGTCTGTATGTGCATCTGTACATCAGTGTTCTTTTTTTTGCAATATCTCAAGAATCGTTGGATGGATTTCGTTCAAACTTTGTACAATCCATGTATACTCCGCAAAAAAAGAAACTGGACACTTGTATAAGTTGAAATATTTCATATTAATGTACGATAAAGTGTACATGATCATATATCAAATTAAAGGGAATGTAGTCCTCTACATGCAGGGTATAACTTAAAGGTGTAATCGTTCATGCATGAAATGCCATGGTCAATTAACACTAGCAAGGTCTGTTTTCAAAAATAGCAAAACAATGGAGGACCACACCATTCGACTGAAGTGATAGTAAGCGTTTCACTTAAAACAAGATGAGCGGGGCAAGTAAATTATGACATTATTCAACTTTATTGTATGAACAAACTCTGGAAATACAAATTTGTCAATAAAACAGGGCCATGTTATGAGAGCATTATCATACTGGTCTGTATTACAGGCATGACGCTTGTCTATTTCATGTGTCCCCTGCAATTTTAACCATATTTACCTAGAGAAATGTAATGTTAAAGACTGCCCAACTGTTTGACCAAGAGTGACTTCAGCTTTTGAAGATCTTTGGACTACGGTATAATTCTTGAGAAGAATTTATACCATTTTCATGCTGAAATAAGGGCACAAACTGTGGTTTTGACTAATAAAGCTTTGCCATGGAATTCCCCATTTTGTTACTTTTGGATGATACACCTATAACGTTCACAATTTGTCTTCATTTATACTTTTTATTGAGATGAAGATAGAAAAGATCACATTTGTAATGACAAATTATGCCATCTCATGATTATAGCGTTTTACATTATGCATCAACATCTATATGGTTGAGTGGATGTTCCATTTTTTCTATTTTTGAAAACAGACCTTGGTGTGGTTAATTGACCGTGACAAGTCATGCATGAATGATTTCATCTGGATTTCATGCGAATATTGAAGAGGGTAATTTTATCTTTAATTTGATATACAATATCATATATTTTATCGTTAATGAATACGAAATATTTGGTCTCATACAAGTGTCCAGTTTCTTTTTTTGCGGAGTATATTTAGAGGTACGGATTATTGGATATGATTTTGGTCCATGAGGTCAAAGGTCAAAGGTCACATAGCTAACAAATATGCAAAAATTATATTATTATCAAGATAATTTGAGAATCCTTGAAGGATAACATGATAATAGTACTGGTATGCATCCAGTGAAGTATATGACCTGATAATGGGGTCATGGGAGGTCATAGGTCAACAGGTCAAAATATTGTTGTTGTTTTTTGTTCTCACAATTAAGTTCCAGAATCAATGTTAGAAAGAGTACTGTAGGTAAAAGACAATTTTCTGAAACTGTTTGGGGCACAGGTCAAAGGTCACTCGGATAATTACCAATTCAAAAACAAACATTACTAACTCTGAAATCATGTTACATGAAACAAATCACTTGCAAATATGCACTGTGCAGACCAAAAATTAAACATTTGTATGTTATTTTGAGAAACAAGGTCAAAGGTCAGATGTCAAAGGTCTCATATTTCATTGTTACATTAAGTATGTATTTTGGTTTTAATATTTGATGGTTCCATTAACTAACTTCTGAAATAGATAAGAATTTCAATTATGTCCTAAAAGATTTTTTGATCAATAGAGGGCGCTGTACTGCAAATTTGTGTCATGCGGATGATCATTTAATAGCATCTTGGTTATATCACCCATTCATCTAGTTCTTTATTGATTCTGGATCACTACATTAAAATTATATCATATTATTCATCTGTTTAATATCTCCCATATATATAACATGTACAATTCAGAGGTCACGGCGTTACAGTCACGGCGTTACAGTGCATAGATACATTTATGATATCATATTTACTATGAGCATTGGATTTTTTCTACATTTTTATTTGGATGTTCTAGCTTGATGTCTAGTACAAAGAATCAATGTGACAAAAGTGCAAAATGTTCCTGTAGTTCACAGAGTTTACTTAGTTTCTTAGCATGCAAGAAACCCATGTCTTTTTGCCGTCACGGTGTTACGGCAGATATTGATATTCATAATTAATAATTTATTGGGAATTTTGGTTTTCTTGCCTATTGTAAATTATTGGTAGGATAGTGGTTACAGATGCATATCAAAAGTTGGTTCTAGATATTTAGATTTTATGAGTTATTTGGACTTTCATTGTGAGAAACACCCTCTGACCGTCACGGCGTTTGCTTGGAATTGCCCAGGACACAATGAATGGGAGACACGCACCGCGCGTCGGACAAAATCTGCACGAAATTTGCGATATCTTCGTCTTTACTTGTAATTTTTGCTTAAAAGCAAGTCGTATTGAATTTGCTTTGAAACAGGTATTATGTTTTATAATTACTTGATACATACAATTAATAAATTTTATGCAAAATATAGAAAAAAGTCAGATATTGGGAACTTATTGACTCGATGTTATCAATTGTAGCAAGCCGATTTGAAGCAATTTTAGTTAGTGAGCGCGAGTCACTGAACGCCGTACTAAGAGTAGCGCGCGTACGATTATCTACCTACACACGATTTCCCCTCTATATACTTCAGTCGTTAAATACCCGCGATCCGACCGTTAAGCTAGCGGAGTAATTATAACAAACGATTTTTTGGTCTAGGATGGGTCTGGCCCTGAGGCGTGAGAAAATGGTTGTGGCGCTGAGAGCGCAAGACAGACCCCTAATGCGCGAGGCTTGGTAGGTCTGTATTAATAAACAACATGGAACTGTAAAGACAACATCCTGATATAAAATACAATAACAAACACAACTATGTATCAATTGACTATTGACTGACAGACTGTACTAAAAATGTAATCGCTACAAGTCAGCAACTAAACCCATAGGCCAGAATCCAAATAATGCATGCTACATACGCGCTAGCTATATATGGGAGAAGTAAGATTGCATTTTGGTGTTTTAAAAACTTGAATCTATAGGCCTTTAGGGTCTAATCATTTAGTCAATATCAAAAGGGGCACTACTTCAATTGAAACAGGTAACTTGCGAATATAAGAATCACTCTAAAAAAAAATTAATTTGACTCGGTCATCATTTTCAACACTGAAAATGACCGCATTTGTCGCTGCCTCGCTCCTGCCTCGAGCCGAGACATCGAGACATTTAAAGTAATTAGTTGTTAGTAAAAGGCGACTTGCACCTTTACTTCAAGCTTTTATGCAAGTCGTTAGGTACCGCTGATTATAGTTAGATTCACTCCCTCCCAAAGTCTCAGGCTACCGTAACTACAGAACGCCAGCGTTGGCTTACCGGTACCTACGTAACCTATCCAGGCGCCGTCCGAAGCACGGCGCCTGGCATACTGAAGTGTGTATACCGTGAGGCTAACGGCAAACACACTTATAAAAACAAACATTACCTTAGTTAAAATTATATATCTGGGTTCATACTTAAATTCTGTTATGTATGGACTTCAATGTTCCAAATGGTGAAATGTCTGAGGCTCCATTCGTTGTATTGATACTGAAATTTACTATAAAACTGGCAAGATTATAGTAGTGACGAAAATGGTATCCGAATTTGTCCACAGTGCGCGAGGTCGCAGGTCAAACTTTGGCGTACGAGCCTGGATGTGCGCGCGTTCTGTACAGCGATTGATAGTTCGTCATCTGGGGCGTCTGCTACGACTATCTATTTCTGCGTGCGCGATACACCCCTGTACAGTGAGTACAGTCCCTGGCTTATATATTGTATTTTATATCCCTCATAAGAATGTTCTAGCCATGTGATTGGTCGAAACGCCGTCACGTGTTCAAGTATAATTTCTCCCATCAAATCCCAACCTCGTATAGGGCCATTCTTGGTCACGTGTGTGACTCAAAACATGACAAATTTTGAAATGGGATGCTTATATTTCAGTAAGTATGAGACTATAATGATTTTTACTTCATATGTGACTTGAATATGTTGTAGTCTTTCAAACTTAACACAAAAGATTTTATAAGGATTACGTAACTCAATGTCAGAGGTCAAATGGCATGGGTCACGTGTGTGACTAAATTTCATTTGGAAAATTCTTTAAAATATGAATAGCTATAATGTTCATCTTATTACCAGAGAAGTACTATACATTTGTAAGTACAACAATAGCAATGAATGAGAATTACATCAAACCGTTGTTTTTTATAGTACTTAATTATGTGGCAACGTCTGGTCACGTGTGTGACATTTTGGGGTGGTCACGTGTGTGACACGTACAATATGAATGGAAAAATGGGAATTTTATAATATCGGGTTTAGAAAAGAATGAAAGGTTGAATTTTTACAAAGTTGGTATCAACCTGTACAGGAAAGTGAGAAGAATGAGCTTGCTAATTATCCTTTTGATATCTTGATTATTTTCTGAATTATGATTATTAGAAAATATTGAAATATGTAAATTTATGCAAATGAGTAAAAAAGTTTCATTTTAAACTTCAAATCATGTATTTCATGAAACTTTACACATGGATCATTCCAAAAATGGAACAAAACTACAGAAAAATAAAACTTCAATTTTTCCGAAAAAGTTTCACTTTTCAAAGAATGGCCCTATAGTACTTTTGTACAGTACTTTTTTTGTCAGGGGCAACAAACTTTTTGGACCTGCCAAGGATGGTATAGTACATTGCTGATACGCATGTGATCTCATAGGGCACGTTGTTAACAACCTCTACATTAGGAATCAGCGAACGTTTACAACCGAGTTGTTTCGTTCCCATGACAACCCAGTACGCAGCGGCAGCCAATGCGAACGCTTGTGGGCACGTAAGTACGCGTGTGCGCGTTAGTGCGCATAAAGGTAGCGCGCTGGTGCGCAAAGTTTACGCGCGGCTACGCTTATAAGACAATGGTATAAGCGTCTTAGCCTTTTAATCATAAATCTTGCTCATGTGCAGCAGGGGCGTCGATCACGGGGGGGATGGGGGGGATATATCCCCCCAATATTTCAGGTGATAATAAGTCATGGATGACTGGAGAGATAAAGTCATTAATCCATAAGAGATTATGGAAGCGATTACGTAATAGTTATATCATCCATTGAAAATGCTAAAATATTTTATTATGCCACACGTGTTCAGAAACATAAACAGAGTAACCCTTCTTGCTGGTATCGCGAAATACGCGTTCTTACTGGACAGCGTCGAGGTTCTCCTAACATCCCAGTTGTAGGTGTGGACCCTGAGGAGAGTGGCACAATCGCTAATGCCATCAACGATCATTTTGTATCAGTCTCTTCTGATCTGCAAAAACTTGATCATGCAGCTCTGCCATCATACTTGCCTTCATCGCGAAGTCTGCCAATAGTCGAACCGTGGCAAGTTAACAAAGCTCTTTCTCAAATTAAAAGCTCAACTTCAAGTGGTCCAGATGGTATCTCTGCACGACTCATCCGCCAGTTTTCCGTGGAACTTGCTGAGCCATTGACTTGAATAATCAACACTTCTTTCAGCTCTGGAAAGGTTCCAGATGTTTGGAAGCATGCAATTGTTGTTCCAATTCCCAAAACAAGTCCACCAAGTCTTGACAAACTAAGACCAATATCTTTGACCGACCATTTTGCTTAAGTTATAGAAGGTTTTTATGGCAAAATGGATATTGCAAGACATGGACAACAAATTGACCAGTTTCAATTTGGAAATAGAAAATGTTTATCAACATCTCATTGTTTAATTAATATTCTTCATCATTTGTATTTAAATGCCGAGACCCCTAAAACATTGTCAACAATTCTTTTAACTGACTTTGAGAAAGCTTTTGATCGAATTGACCACACCGTAGCTATAAGCACGTTACATCAAATAGGGGTCCAATCCTCAGCAATAACCTGGATTTGTGACATCCTTTCTTGTCGTACACAATGTGTTCGTTACCATGGTGTTCTGTCAGACTCATGTACTATTCATGCTGGAGTCCCTCAAGGTACAAAGCTGGGTCCTTTAATATTTTTAATTATGATTAATGACTTTAAATTAGATAATGACATACACATTTTTAAATATGTTGATGATCTAACAATGATTGAGTGCCGCAAACTTGCCCAAGATTCACAAATGCAGGAGGCTGCTGATAACTTATCTGTCTGGGCTGATGATAATAAAATGAAACTAAATCCTATAAAATGTTTGAAAATGGATATTTTTTTCTCTAGGGCACCAGTTAATAGGACGAGTATAATTGTAGAGAATTGTTTATTGGCAACAGTGAGTGAAGTTAAATTATTAGGAATTACTATACAAAATGATTTAAAGTGGGATGCTCACATAAAAGACATTGAAAAAAAAATTTAATTACTATTTTATTCTTTGAATGTGTTCAATTTATATAGTAGTACATAATTGGACTTAATCATTTCTTTCAAGAATTATGTTCATTAACTGTTTTTAACTGGTTATGGTATTTATGCAATATTAATAAGACACGATTTGAAATGTTCTGTGATTTTTACAATGTATATATGACAAACTTTTGTAACTCATGTGCAATTCAGTTGTGAAACTGCCATTCATGGAGCAATAAATACCATTTATCCATCTATCTATCTATCTATCTAGGTGGGGGGATGGCCTGTATTATCATCCCCCCCAATATTTGGGGTTCAAAAATATATAATAACATTAAAATTAAGGAGCATTGCCCCCTCTCATGAATGGAAGTTGTTACTATAGTCTTCTTTAAACCACTTTTTGATAATGCTAAACTGCCCAAATCCAAAATCTTCCGGGGCTGCGCCCCTGGAACCCCCATTAAGGTTATTTGAACCAGTACCAGCCATGTACTCATTAAATAGTTTTATTCAGGACTTCTCTCTTGGCAAACTTTCAGGCGATCCTGGCCCACTGCGTTTGCGCTTCGCTCACTAAAATTGAGCTAACTATTCAATAGTTAATTGTATTTCTGGATATAAGGGGAGGGCCAACATCGAAAAAGTGGCTTCCTTAAGGACTTAGGTTGCCAGATCTCCACAACAAGTTTAAACCAACTTTATTTGCAAGCATTTTTAATGAGACAAATTAATTCAGAGGTCTACCTCAAAACATTTGTTGCGAACACCTCCAAATCCAAGATGGCGTCCAAAGAAGTAGCTGTTTTGACTTCTACTATACTAAAGTAGCCGATCATGTATGTCTGTCTGTCTGTCTGTCTGTCTGTCCCTCTATGCATTTCGTAGTGCATTGAGGCACCAACATCAAACTTTGGGTAGTGATTGGTGATGACCCATAGAGGTTTGTGGTCTGGGTCAGGTCGGGGTCAGTTTGACCAGTGGTCAGTTATGAATCGGCCAATATTCCACGTTCATTTGCCATGCAGTCGCGTCGAGCGCTGATCATCGCACATGCTTGCGACGGAAGTACCGTGAAAAGTGTGTTGCTGAAATGACCTTTCATTATGTAGTCTTTGTTCAGCCTGGAATCGATACGTTGTAAATTACTTACACACATTATCGTATGCCTGTCAAATCGGAAATAACACGTGTGCCGCTGTGTGCGCCTGAATTAAGACTATCGTAATTTGCTTGCGAATTGTTGTTTTTCAAACTTTTAAATAATATGGATTTAAAAATTGTAATGACTGATTTTCGAATAGTTTTTCTATCAAGAAACGGACGGTACATTCCAAAAGCGAAAGCGACCGTCGGGCGGCGAATTTGCATAGACTATATACAGAGTAGCGGAATATTGTAGGTCCGGCATCTGTGCATTGTCAACACACAATCTACTACATTGTACACACATTCGTGTGATTGTACATGTCCGTATATGCATGACTGAATTTGATCGGTGATTTTTGTTCACATTTTCAACACGATATTCACAAAATTGGCAAAACAGGGTATACGGCTACCAAAATAGGTTTCTCTCTGTCACTGGTTTAATTTTCTGAATACAGGCT